>JAJLVC010000025.1:0-123315 GCA_030570175.1 Wenyingozyma methylovora | reverse complement strand
ATCAAGCAGTATACGTAATTTCTAGTAGCAAAGTTTACCCCACAGTTTTCCTGGAGTCATCGATTAGCGCGCAACGTTTTTTTTTTTTTTTTTTTTTTTTCAGCAGAGGATTTTTTGGCAATGTTATGCCGAAGGGATTATAGGAGGTGAAGGGAGCTTTTTTATTAGAGTATATGAACTAAATGACTACTTAAGAGTGATACTAGATAGAAGTGTTATGGTAGATTGGCTCAGTGATATCTGGTCTAAAAATAATCTTTCTAGCGCCGTGTTTATCAAATAATTCATAACCTTTCGGAGCATCAATCAATGGTAGTTCTAAATCTACAAAACCTTTGAATAGATGAGAAACAGTTTTGAATGTCTCAACAGCTTCATCATATAGAGAGTAACATGGACATCTTCCAAATTGTAATGTAATGTTTTTCATATAAACATCCAATCCGGTGAATGGTAAGTCAGAGTGTTGATATCCGATAGAACTGATAACACCACCACATCTAACAGCTTTGAAACCTAAGTCCAAAGCATCTTTGGAACCAACGACTTCTAAGATACCATCAGCACCTCTACCGTCTGTAGCATCTTTGATAGTCTTCACAATATCAACAGCGTTTAAATCAAGAGGAATTGCGCCAAATTTCTTAGCTTCAGCTAGTCTTTCAGGAACAGTATCAACAGCGTATAAAGTATTAATACCTTTGGCCTTAGCAGCTGCAATAGCACAGAGTCCAACAGGACCACATCCTAGTTGTAAAACAACAGCTTCTTTGACTTGCTTTTCAGTAAATTTCTCAATCAAATTCTTAGCGCCGAAATAACCAGTAGGGAAAATATCAGCTAATAAAACCAATTCAGAATCAGCAATACCACTTGGTTTAAATTTCAATGTAGTATCAGCTAATGGAACTCTACAATACTCAGCTTGGAACCCATCAAAGCCACTAGTACCAAAGACTACTGACTTTGGACATTTGGAAGAAACACCATTTTCACAGTAGAAGCATTCACCACATTGGGTGGTAAAGATAGATAGCACATCGTCACCAACTTTGAAAGTTTTGACATCATCACCAACAGCTACAATAGTAGAGATAGATTCATGGCCCATAATATAACCAGGCGTTGGAGTAGTAGACCCACGATATGGATGAAGGTCTGAGCCACATAAGCAAGCAGCTCTGATTTTCACGATGGCATCAGTTGGCTCAAGAATCTTTGGAATTGGTTTATCCTCGATTTGAATGTTCTTTGGACCCTTGAAAACGAGAGCCTTCATTGTAGAGTTTGGATTGTAACTAGGGGCAACCATCTTCAATTAGTTTGTATAGTTAGTGTTTGCTGAGCAGGTTCATATAATTATCCAAATACAACCATAACTCTTGACTAACAGCAGATAACCGGACTTAAATAGTAATGAACAATGCTTTGAGGGATTTAAACTCTTACTTGATCCATAGCGCGATCGAGCTTCACCAGTTTTACTATTTCCGGTGGATTTTTCAGATTTTTCTTTGGCGTTTGAGACGAGACATCTCCACATCCTCCGGTCCCCACATTTTTCCAATAATCACCACGGATTCCTTCAGGAGAAGCTGGTCTATCAAGATATATAGTTGTTAGTTCCCCATGTGTTCTGAGGATTGAGTAAAGAGAAAGTTGAAAGAATCAATTACATTCAATTTTCACTTCATTGATTACAATGTCCTCTAAACCAGTTTTTGCTCCACACCGTCCTCACAATTTGACACCACCAAAAAGATATATCAGTGGTTTTGACGAAAATGGTAAATCTATCATCACTAAAGAGGATCCAGTGTTAAAATGGACAGATGTCACCGACAAATCAAAGAATGAAGAGTCAGGCCAATTTTGCTTGGTTTACGCTTCCCAGGGATTCCCAGTTGACATGAACGATCATAAAGACATTGATTTTTACAACCAATCTTTGGAAAATGGTGTTTCTGTCACTGTTACTGGCGGTTCAGTTCTGAGAATTGTCGATATGGCTCCTGGTTCTGTTAGCCCAATGCATATGACATCCTCGCTTGATTACGGTATTGTATTACAGGGGCAAGTCGAAGCAATAATGGACTCTGGAGAGTCTGTTGTTCTGAACAAAGATGATGTGTTTGTTCAAAGGGGTACAATGCATGCGTGGAAAAACATGAGTGATACTGATTACGCCAGAATGATTTACATTTTGCTAAGCGCCAAGCCAGTTGAAATCAACGGTAAGAAACTTAACGAAGATCTGGGTAACATTGGGGGTATTAGTAGAAACGAAGGAGACAACAGTTAAGTAGTTATCCATATATAAGCACATAAATTCACAGATATATAGCTCTATCACAATAAATATTTATGACTTTCATTTTAACCAAGACGGTGTATTCCCCACATCGGTGTAAGATCCTCCCTCGGAAATAACTTCTCGATGTTTTTCTCGATCAAGATAAAATATATATGAGGATACAGTCCTCTTTATCAGATACCCTTTCTTTCATCTGTCTCAATTGTCAAAACAAAGACATTATGATTTGTTTGAGAGGTAAAGTTGTCTTTATCACAGGTGGTTCTGCAGGTCTAGGCAAGGAAATCGCTATTCAATTCGCAAAGGAAGGTGCAAACGTTGCTATCAATTATGCTCATTCGAAAGAAAGAGCTGAAAATGTAGCCAAAGAAATCTCTGAAGCTTACGGTGTGGATGTGATTACTATTCAAGGAGATGCATCAGAATCAAAGACTACAAGTCCCAAAATGATTGCTGAAGTTGTTGATAAGTTTGGTAGAATTGATATTGTTGTTTCGAATGCTGGTTGGACAAAGATTGTACCATATTATGACCTAGATAGTTTAGATGATGAGTTATGGGATGGTTGCTTTAATATCAACGTTAAAAATCATTTCTATCTCTACAAAGCAGCCAAGCCATATCTTGAAAAGAATGAGGAAGGCGGTACCTTTCTGGTAAGTGCTTCTGTTGCTGGACGTATTGTATATGGATCATCAATACCATATGCAGTTTCCAAGGCTGCTCTGATTCATTTGGTGAAGATGCTTGCAAAGACTCAGGGACCAGCTGTTAGAGTGCATGCTGTCTGTCCTGGATTGCTTATGACCGATTGGGGTAAACAATTTTCAACAGAAAAGATCTTAAGTACAATTAAAATGAGTCCAATTGAAAAATTAGCAGATGTCAAAGAAACTGCCTCTCATTTCATCTTCTTGAGCAAGTTAAGTACGTCAACAGGTACAATAGTTGGTATTGATGGTGGTATCTCCATTTAGTATACTTTAAGTACTGTTTATTTATTTATATATGTTTTAAATTAATTTAGACTACTATATATCATGAATAATACTTACTTTAACATGAAACTATTACCTTCATTACACAAATCAGCTAATTTCTGTAATAACTTACCATCATATAGCACAGTCTTATCTTTCATTCCCTTTACTGAGTAGTAATCATTGATACATAGAATCATTGACGAACCAAAAGTTAATAGTAATCTGTCAAGTTTCCTGATCATTCCATTCTCTTTACTCATAATGAAAGATACCTTTGTAAATCCTAAGCAAGCTTCTC
This sequence comes from Wenyingozyma methylovora, assembly GCA_030570175.1. NCBI lineage: Eukaryota > Fungi > Ascomycota > Pichiomycetes > Pichiales > Pichiaceae > Wenyingozyma > Wenyingozyma methylovora. The sequence continues at coordinate 119,720 of JAJLVC010000025.1, read as the reverse complement.
TTAACATATTAAGCCATGCATCTCTATTTGTAAGAATCTCAGTTGGATACTCGGATTTGAATGTGGTTCTCTTTTCACCAGAATACATATAACTAAATAAGGCAGCAATAAAACCAATACCTCTCAATTGAATGCTAGTAGGTGCTTTTCCTCTAACAGATAGCAGTCTAGTCAAAACAATACAGAATGAAGGAACAGAAGTTAAGAATGTTGCTAATTTTGATCCTTCTTTCAAGCTTTTTTTCAATATTGTTAATCTTAGAGGACTCTTACTCAAAACGGCATCTTTTATATTCTTGATAATTAGTAATGGAACAGTGAACTTCTCCAAGCAAAGAAACAGACTCAGCATTGACTTAGCCAAATCATAAGCAGTTACAAGTTTAAGATCAACTGGCAATATATTTTGAGATGGGGTTATAGTAGTCTGAGGAAGAGAAAAGTGTTTATGAGCCAAGTCAAGCAGTTGTTTTGGAAGATCATGAACATTCTGTGGATGATAAAGATACTCTCTCCATAAATGACTAAAAATAATAGGTATTAAAATCCAAGACTTTTGTAGTAAGAATTTTAAATATATATGAGAGAAGATATCTCCTTCGTTTCTTTCCAGCTTCGCAATTTGGAAGCTCTCAAAGACTCTATATCCATAATCTAATCCAAATCCAGTGTAGAAGAAGGCAACTTCATGTAGAAGCCAGCTACTATCGTAGAGAGTAAAAATAGAGCTGAAACTAAGTAAAATATTTGAAAGACATTTGATTTGAAAGTCAGAGACACCAAACTTATTCAATGGCTTTAATAACTGAACCAACAAAGGTTTGAAAGATAACATTGTACTTGCAAAAGCAGAAAACTTTAAAAATTGTGAGTTGTTTTTCATTTTGAATATACCGAATTCCTTGCTGATATAATTTTTGAACAATTGTGACCCAGTGATCTTAGAACCAACTCTCTTCAAAAGTAATAATGATGCCAATATTGCGATGAAGCCCCTTGAAAAGTTCTTTATGGCCAAAGTTAATGCAGCGGAAAATGCATGATTGGACTCAAATCGTTTTAGTCCATTCTCCATATAATTCAGGGAACTATTTGGAACCAACTTATTTATGCTATTCACCTCTTTTGAATCTGTTATCAAAGATATAAAAATAATCTTATTCAAAATGCATTTTGTGTCTTTTTCGGGCTTCCCTGTGCTGCTGACTTCCATGATAGGATGTTTCCATGAGAGTGGGCATTCTTATCGTATTGAAGACACTTCTTCCACGTCAATCAATGATTTCATCTGTGTTATATAAAGGATATGATGTTTGAAATGTAGCATTACTGCGGAGAAGGTGAAGAGGACTACGGAAGATGTGGGGGCTAATAATATTCGAAAATATGATTTTTTATTTAGAATATTTATTTTTCAAGATTTGTAGAAATTTAATTTTTGAGGAAAAGTCAAGAGAGCTCACGAGTGTCGGTATTTGGAGATAGCATATGTTGTCAGACCAGCAATACTAAATACCAAAGAGGTGAATATGATACCAATACTCAGATTAAGACCCTGTTCAAAGAATCCCATATGTTTAGGATACGTAATCTTCACTTGAGGCACTGGTTTCGTGGAGAAATGTGAATTGTGAACCGATTCAAGAGAAGCTTTCAGCTCTTTTGCATTTAATTTCTCTTTGTAACTAATGAATCTTTGATATTGAAACAAATCTCTTGAAATATCAGAGTAACTAACAACGTTTATCATATTCACCGAGCATCTGGTGAGTTGTGGAACAAACTTGAAGATATAATCAGCAAATTCAGAAGCACCAAAATAAGTAAAATAACCAATTTTGTTGGTTTGTAAAGCAACAATAGCAGTTTCAGTAGTAGCTTTGGCAATACATAAAACACCTTCTAAGTTGTAGATAGGAAACTCAGAGAGCAAATCAATCTCTTTAACTTTTACCATAAACCCAGAAGAGTTACAATAGTCTTGGAAACCTTGATATAATTTATCATGAAGTAACACAACATCAGGAGATGTAAGCATTTTACCATTACCAAGAATTTTCCATTGAAGTATCGAATCATAAACTTCCAAAACATTTTTATTCTCTAAATCTAGTATACCAACAACATTAACTCCATCCATTCTGTTGACTTGTAAGTTTGGCAATTCCGATCTTGTGGCAAGAACTCTCGGAAAATCTTGCTTAGTCAAAAACTTTTCAGAAGAAAGTGAAATTTTGTAAATATCAGAATCTAAGTAGAATCTAAACTTTTGATGAATAAGCTTCTCTAAAGTAAATGAATTGGAAATCTTAACAACAGCAGGTGTACCACTACTAATTGCGCATGCAAGTGGTATCAAACATGAGCTTAATGGTTCATATTTATTTCCAATAATCAAACTAAGAGATTCCATCCATTTTGAGAAGTCATATTTGTTTGGAACAACTACCTTTTTATATTTTTTCATCAAAAAATTAAACTCATCTCTAATTACCTCAAGTGTTGTTGCGATGTTAACATACTCAATCAGTTCACGATTTTGTGAGCCACCAAGATCTTCATAGATAGCATCAATAATCAAAGATCTATTCTCCCAAATCAAGTCTTGTAATTTGTCTAATTGAACTAAACGGTATCCCAGTTGAATAGTTCTACCGTCCTTCGCGATCTCCTTCAAATTTAAATATTCTGGATCCATTTTTTTGATAGCACTAGGCATCAATGTCAACCAAGCACCTACTTACGACTTGGATAAGCCAAACATCATGATCAATCCAGATCCACATCTGTTTATATAACTTGCAAAGACAGTGTTTCTTCCGTCTCAACTTCCCCTCTGTTCCGAAATGAAATTGGGGTCTTCGGACAGTAAGGACTCTTTCCCCACAATCGGATGATCAATGTTTTTGCAGACTTTTCAGATAGATCAAGACAATCTATATATATCAATTGAGAAACCACCATTTAATTGTTACAAAGGTATGCCTTGAGAGTCCAACAGTGCATAATCACTTATCAGATAAAAAAAAATGGCTAAAGATTTCCCTGTATTATTTGTTTCTCATGGTTCGACTATGATGTTAGGTGAAGACTCTGTCGTCTCTAGAGATTGGGAAGAGCAAGGCAGAAATGCAGAAAGAAATGGAGTTCAAGGTGTTGTTATTATGGGTGCTCATTGGGATGAAGTTGGTCCTGACTTAGTTCATGTATCTATCAAACAACCTCCAGGAATGAACCCAATTTCATGGGTTCATCCTTCAAAGTATCAAAATTATGTGATCAATTGTTCAAAAGAGCTAGGTACAAGAGTTGCTAATATTTTGAAAGAAGATGGTATAAATGCTGTTTTAGATGATACTACAGATTGGATTCATGATTCATTAATTCCTTTGAAATGGATGTTTCCTAAACGTTGTCCTCCAGTTACGCTAATATCTTTGAACAGTAGATTTGATCCAATATTTCATGCAAGAATTGGTACTCTTTTGAGACAATTAAGATCAGAAAAGATATTACTTCTTGGTACTGGTGGTGCCGTTCATAATCTATACAGAAATTCCTGGCCCCAAATTGTTTTATACAGGAATAATTTTGCTCAAGAAGCTCCTCCAGAACAATGGGCTTTAGATTTTAGAAACTACTTCTATGATGCTGTTGTCACAAATCCCAAATCAGGAAAGGCAAATATTAGAGAAGCTGTTATTAGACTGATGCATAATCCGAGGTTCAGAGATGCACATGCCACAGATGATCACTATATGAGTGCCTGTTTCGTAGCAGGAGCATCTAAACCAGGAGAAACTGGTGTTTGTACGAGTGAGATATGGGAATTACAAAATATGGGCAATGCTCAGTTTCTGGTCGGTGAATGGGAAATAACTAAGTAGTGTTAAGAAAGATATATAGTTGTATCAATATATATTTGGAAGTAGTTTAATTGAAATAATGTGGGGAAAACTGACAAAAAAATAAATACTAGCAAAATTCCTGTAGACTCCTTTTTACATACAGCAAGTTTTTGGAATGTATGGGAATCAGATAAAATGATTACAGTGTATGACTATATACTAGCTGGAATTAATGGTACTGCTCTTTCCTACCTCTTATACTACTACGCACGGTACCACACATGTGTCTGGGATATTTCGCCTTACAAACACGAGTCTAAAATTACATACGATGTAAAACCAGTGAGTTCTTTCTATAACTGGAAGTCAGTTTCAGTCATTGAGAGCTTCAAATCGCATTCAAATAAGTCTTTCTTGTTGGAAGATGCATCTGAGAGAATTATTATTGATAATAGATATGTGGCAAATATGATTTTGAGAGAGGAGAGCTTCAGGAGGGATCCAAGACTTTGTTATTTCTGCGAAGAATCTGCAGAAATTGCGTTTAGAGAAGCTTATGAGTATATAGTAAGCTTCATGACAAAAAGATATCCCCAATATTTTAAGAGAAGCTTGATAAAAAGAACTAATGGAGGTACAGTTAAGAACATGCTTCTCAAAAATATGCCCCCAATCCCATTCAAGTCAAATGGTTATTCAATACACGATCTGGTTCATTTCCTGTCGTATATTTTGCCTGATGACTTGCTTTTGCTTCTTCCAGTAGATGGAACATATTCTATTTGTTGTTGTGTCACTCTCTCAAGCAAACACAAAGATATAAATGACACGAAGTTTTCTCTTTTTACGAAATTACAAAATACTGAGATCAATAGAAAGATAGAAAGTAAATTGTTTGACTCCCTGGAGATGGAAACCAATTCCATTTTAACAAAGAGCTTTTCATACTACTATAATGACTCTGCAATATCTTCTGAGAAAGATAATACTTTGATTAGATTAGAAAAAGATTATATTTCAAAATTACCAAAAAGTGAAGCTATTTTAGTAACTAGAAAGACTGCTATAGTTCCAAAGCATAATCTAAATACTATCACGTCTACAAAGGTGAAAGGATTACCAAAGTTGAGCTTTGTTTGCTGAGGGGCTTTTATTTATTATTTAAACATTTATATATATATAGTTATTGATATCTGTTTTGTCAATGCAATTACTAACCAAATGTTATCTAGTTAGTATCAGTGATCAAGTAGACCAGCTTTAATCACCCCATAAATCCGATAACCTTCTCTGAACTTGTAGTTTCAACCAGACTGTGGGAAATCGGAAGTGGTGGGGTCTTCCGTAAAGTATCAAAACCAGAATTTCGGAAGAACTGATCAAAATGACGGAGTAATCACTTTAGCTCAAAGTACTTCAAATGCCTCAAAAGACTATTCAAATATAGATCATATTTCCTTGATCCAAAATTGAATAAGTAAAGTTAATAAATGTTACTCAATAAACAAAATTGTTTAAATACTAAAAATGACTTCAATTCTTTCAAATCAAAAACTTGTCAAAACATTAAATTACGCGAATGGTAACTGGTGCTCGTCATCCTCAGGCAATACTTTCAATGTTTTGAACCCAGGGAATGGTGAAGTTATTGCTTCTGTTCCAGAAACTGAAGTGTCTGATGTCCAAGAGATTATCAAAAATGCTGCTGATGCTTTTGCTTCTTTCAAGGAAACTCATACTCCAAGAATGAGATCAAAATTATTACGTAGATGGTATGAATTAGTCTTGGAAAACAAAAAAGATTTAGCTAAACTTATTGTTTTAGAAAATGGAAAAGCTTATGGCGACGCTATTGGCGAAGTTAACTACTCTGCTTCCTTTCTAGAATGGTACTCTGAAGAAGCTCCAAGAATTTATGGTGATACTATACAAACTCAGAATCCCACCACTAGAACCTACACAATTAAGCAACCAGTTGGTGTATGTGCTTTTATCACTCCTTGGAACTTTCCTGCTGCTATGATTGCAAGAAAAGCAGGTGCTGCACTTGCTGCTGGATGTACTGTTATCATCAAGCCAGCTAAGGAAACTCCTTTATCAGCTTTAGCATTTGCTTATTTAGCTGAAGAAGCTGGATTCCCAAAGGGAACTATCAATGTTATTTGTACGTCTAAAAATACAAGATTTGTTGGATCTGAGATTTGTGATAACCCAATTGTTAAAAAGTTCTCATTTACTGGTTCCACTAATACTGGTAAAATATTAATGAAACAATGTGCCAACACAATTAAAAAAGTTTCTTTAGAACTAGGTGGTAATGCTCCATTTATTGTCTTTGATGACGCAGACCTTGAATTAGCTGTTAAGTCAACTCTTGTCTGTAAATTTAGAGGCACTGGTCAGACTTGTATTTGTGCTAATAGAATCTTTGTTCATGAAAGTCTTCATGATGAATACTGCACCAAGTTGATTGAAGAGATTAAAAAGTTCAAGACCGGGTATGGTCTAGATAAAGACACTACTCACGGTCCTTTGGTCAATAAAGCTGCAGCTGATAAAGTCAAGGAACATATCGATGATGCTGTTTCCAAGGGAGCTAAAATTTTATATGGGGGGAAAGTTATTGAATCATTAGGCCCTAACTACTTTGAACCTACTATTCTGACAGATGTCAAACAAGGCATGCTTTGTACCGTTGACGAGACTTTTGGTCCTGTTGCACCTATTATTAAATTCAAGACAGAAGAAGAAGTCATCAAGATGGCTAATGATACAGATGTTGGGCTTGCAGGCTACTTTTTCAGTAAAGATGTTAGTCGCTGCTACAGAGTCGCCGAAGCTATTGAAACCGGTATGATTGGTGTCAACGTTGGTGCTATCAGTGATAGTGCTTTGCCATTTGGTGGTATGAAAATGAGTGGTCTGGGAAAAGAAGGATCCAAGTATGGTATTGATGATTTTATTGTTATCAAAGCCATCTCTGTAGGTTTATAGTTTTCTCTAACTTTTTATAATTCTTAATAAATTATCAAGTTCACTAATTTTTTACTTTTTTACCGCGCGGTAACATTGATTCGACGATTGCAAATCTGTAAAGGATTAGATCCATCTAAGCGTTAACTAATCTTACGAGTCAGCTTACCTACCATTATCTATAAACACACTGATAATCTAACATGACAAGTAATCAATCAGATGATTATGATGCTCATCCAACTATTATAGTTTGCCAATAAGACAGATCCCAAGACTACCCTCTCTCAAAAAAAAAAGAAAAATCGGGATCCCCACATTTTGTTCATCTGCCTCCGAAGATTTTAAAGATCTAGCTATCCCAAACGGAATCTATATATATTTGGAAACTAGCATATTATTTTTCATTAGATGAATGATCATACATGGATGGTCTTCTTTACCCATTTCATTACAATTATTGTTTTGAATCAACCATGAAATTATCTTCAAAAGCTCAAAACTTAGCTTCCTCTTTAGATATAAAATGGAGGGACCAGGAAGAAGATTTTCATAATATTGCTTATAAACGTGTTTTCAATTATAGAAGGCCAAAACGACTTCCATTGGCATGTGTTTATATTCAGAAGGAGCAAGATATAGTTAATGCTGTCAAGTTAGCAAATGAATTAGATGTTAGAGTTTCTGTTATCTCAGGCGGTCACTCATGGGCTGCATGGGGTGTCAGAGATGATGCGATTCAAATCGATTTAGCTGGTTTTAATATTCTTGAATATGATCCTAAGACAACTTATGTTACTGCTTCCACTTCCAATACAGGAAGAAACTTGAACAAGTATCTTTTAACTAACTTTAAGAGATTCTTTCCAGGTGGTCATTGTCCTGATGTTGGAATTGGCGGATTTTTAGCTCAAGGTGGTATGGGATGGTGTTGTAGAGGCTGGAACTGGGCTTGCACGAAAATTGTTAAATTGAGATGTGTCAATTACAAAGGTGAGTTACTAACTTGTAATGAAGAAGAAAACTCTGAATTATTTTGGATTGCAAGAGGCTGTGGTCCTGCATTCCCAGGTATTATTGTTGATTATACCTTAGAAACCGTTCCTGAAAGGCTCTTCTATAGTGCAACTTATAATTATGATATTTGCCATTATCAGAAAGTTATGGATTGGGTCTTAGAAGTTGCTCCATCTTGTGACAATGATGTTGAAATTGTTGCTGTTACATCTAAGACACCAGATGAAGGTAAAACAATCATTACAGTTCATATAGTCGTTTTCAAGGATACCGAAGAAGAAGCTAGACGTGAATTATACAAGTATGAAGCGTCTAAAGTTGATGGTATGTTTCATGAAGAATTCATGGTTAAGTCTGATCTTATGACTGAATATTTAGCTCAAGATGCTCAAAACCCATTGAGACATAGATACAGAACTGATAATGTTTATTTGAAAAAGAATTGTGATGTTACTGAAGTTTTGAGAGAAAGTTTCACTAATATTCCTACTCAAAAGACATTTTGTTTATACTACTCAATGGATCCATTATGTAAGTTACCAGATATGGCTTTGAGTATGCAAACCGAACATTATATTGCTATTTATGCAGTATCTGAGAATGAAAAGGAGGATGATAAGGTTGCCTCTTGGATGTCAAGAGTATTCCATAATTTGGAAAAGAATAGTCCAGGTGCGTATCTTGGTGATTCAGACTTCGTTACAAGAAAAACTCCATTTTGGACTCCTGAAGCTCACAGAAAGTTGAATCATTTAAGAGTTAAATATGATCCTAATAGACGTTTCTGTGGATACTTGAAAGATCCTGCTGATGAATCAAAAAATAATGAGTTAACTTTGAACGAAGTTACTCATTCTAGAGCTAACCTTTAGAATACTAGCTATTATGTATTTAAATACTCTACACAACATATATTTCAACTTCAATATACAGATCAAGAGATTGTTTTCAACACTTCGAACATATGACTATGTGTAATTCTAATATTATTGTAAAGAAATCTACGAAAGACAGTGATTCTCTTTTCTAATAATGCTCAACCCCACATAGATAGTTAATTCCGTGGCGTGTCATCATTTTTGAAATATATATGTGACTGGATTCCCAACTAAACTGACGAGAGCTCATATTAAGAATTTTCATGAGGCAGCAGTACTAGCTATTTAAGATCACAAACTAGTTAATATGTCATCAATCCAGACAAGACAGACCAGAGTGACAGAACAGTCAAGAGATAATGAATCAACACAGAACCATGAATCTTTCATCTACGCTCAAGATTATGGCGTACCACTATACCCAGATCCACACCCTTCTGCCAACAGAGACGACTGGGACTACAGCATTGGAAACCCATACGGACCAGCAGCTGGCGTGGTTGACATAACTTCCAGACCAAATAACGGGGTAGGTTTTGTTTTCAATACGTTTATTTACGTTATGTTCAGAGGTGTTTCTGTGTTATACATCGCCAACAGAGCTTGGAGAGAGACTGGAGAGAAAGTCAACAAGAATCTCTTCAGATACAAAGTTAGCGTTGAAGATCCCATCTAAGTAGCCATATAGTTATATAATTCCATCAATAATACATCAACGCAAAGAAGTATACCCAACAGTAAACCCCACCGGTAATCTAAGCTTGCTTGTCCTTTCGGAATAACTCTGCTTCTCCCAAATTGAAGAAAAACTGGGGAAACCAAACTAAAGAAAATTATATAACGAAAATTAAGTGAAAAATCATTTTGCACCTCCTCGAAAATTTTACTCGGTGCTTTCCCCACTTCCCCACAAGATAGAGCCGAACATTTGAAAACTTATAAATATATTCTTGAAACTCGTCAACAGAATAAACTGTTAAGGTCGTCAAATGTGTTGCAGTGCAATTCATTTCCAAGAAGGCAAATACTATCAATCAAAATGCCTAACGTCCTGAGGGATATTCAAACTACAGATACCGAGAACTTTCCTTATATTTTTGAGAAAAATGTCACCGTTTTTCTAAAGACAGATACTACCCAAGGTGATAGAGTAAGAGTTAACGTTTTCAGACCAAAAAAGGAAGGCAAATATCCAGTTTTAGTTACCTATGGTCCTTATGGTAAAGACATCCCATACAAAGATTTCCATGCTGCTTCCTGGAGAGATGTTACAGAAGTCAACCCTGAACAAATTTCAGATCACGCTGCTTGGGAAACACCAATGCCAAAATACTGGACTTCTCAAGGCTATGTTTATGTTAGAGCTGATGAAAGAGGATGTGGCCAGTCTCCTGGTGTCTGTGATACCATGTCCAGAGGTACAAGTGAAGCATTTTTTGATGTTGTTGAGTGGTGTAGTGAACAGCCATGGTCTTCCGGTAAAGTTGGCCTTTTAGGTGTTAGTTATTTTGGTGGATCTCAGTGGAGAGTTGCTGCTAGAAGACCCAAAGGATTAGCCTGTATTATCCCATGGGAAGGTATGTCAGACTATTATAGAGATAGAGTTAGACACGGTGGTATTTTGTCCAATGGATTCATTAGTTTTTGGTGGAACAGACAAGTTTTAAGTAATCAGTATGGCTTACCAGGAAGAGCTGCAAGGCACTGGGGCGATGATACTATTGAAGGCGATTTACCAGAAGAAGAATTGATTGCTAATCGCAGAGATCAAACAATCGATACTGCTAGGAACTATTATCTAGATGAAGAATATTTCTCCTCTAAAGAGTTTAACTTAGAAGATATTGAAGTTCCTTTATTAAGTGTTGCTAATTGGGGTGGTATTATGTTACATTTAAGAGGTAATATGCAGGGTTTCTTACGTGCAGGATCTAAGTATAAGTATTTGAGAACAATTGCTGGAAGACATGATTTACCATTTTACTATAAAGAAGGTGTTGCCCTCCAAAAATCATTCCTTGATGCATTCTTGAAAGATAGGGATACTGAAGGTTGGTCAACAGGTGAAGCACCTCGTGTTGGTATTTTGCTTCGTAAAGGAGACGTTGGCCACGACAACCCTACAGGAGAGAAACAATTCAAAGTGAGATATGAAGAAACGTGGCCCATTCCAAGAACTCAATACGTAAAATATTATCTTGGTTCTGATAAGACTTTGAGCACTGTTAAACCTTTTGAAGCTATTAGCAACATATCTTATAAGACTTGCACTAAGATGGATAATCCTGATTCCTTACGTTTCACTAGCGAAGAGTTTGAAGACGGAGTTGAATTTACTGGTCACATTACCGCTAATGTCAATGTTTCTGTTGATAAAGTCGATGGTGACAAGCAACCATATGATATTGATGTTTTCATTACTCTCCGTCATTTCAGCGCCGAAGGAACTGAAGTGTTCTACACTGGTACAGCTGGGGATCCCGTTCCCCTTTGTAAAGGTTACCTAAGAGTTTCTCACCGTAAGATTCAAGAAGACCATCCAAAGAATAAACCATACATGCCATGGAGAAGTTATTTCAAGGAAGATGTTTTGGAAGTGGTACCTGGAGAAGTTTATACTGTTGTGGTTGAAATTTGGCCAACTAATGTTGTTATGGAAAAAGGTGATACACTAGTCTTTGAAATTTCAGGGGGTGATACTCAAGGATGTGGTGTATTCCAACACAACCATCCAGAGGATAGAAATGAAGAGAAACTAGGAAAAACTAACAGACTCCATTTTGGTGCGGACTATGATAATTTTCTCACCATGCCTTTTATTCCTAAATTGGAATAACTTTTTTAATATTATTTAACCATACCATACAATTACATAACGTATTAAAGATATCTCTTCCTCATTATTCTTGATTTGATTTATAATAAATTTACGTCGGATTCAACCCCCTGCGATTAGTAAATCCTGGGGAACCAATTTGTGTAGCAAAACATTTTGGACATTACACGTACTTCTCATTACTAAGGCGGTTCGTCTATATAAAGATGCTTGGCAGCGCTATCATGAGTCAGATACCTTTCAGATGGTCTGGCGTTTATTACAGACGGTTATACCATAGGATTAAAATGGTTGGAGAAGCAAGCATTGGAACACAAGCTAAACTTAGCAAGCACGGTGACTTCAAAACTATCGAAAAGGGAAGAGATCAGTTTGATACTGATGCAAAATGGGAGTATACTCAAACCAAAGCTCCAAACTGGACTCCAGGTTCTGGTGCAACTGATGATTCATGGAAGAAATACAAAAAAATAGAAGTTGATCCATATGATGAAAACAGAAACCCTATTGATAATTATAAACTTCTCATAAGTGCTATCACTCCGCGTCCAATCGGGTTCATTTCAACTGTTAGCAAGACTGGTACTCTTAATCTTTCTCCATTTTCTTACTTCACTTTAGTGAACAGTGATCCTCCAATCTTTGTTGTTGGATTCAGCGGAGCAAAGGAGAACAATAAAGATACTTGCAAAAACATTTTGGAAACCGAAGAATGTTGTATAAATATAATCAGTGAATGGTTTATTGAAGCAGCCAATTTTACTTGTACAAATGCACCATCTGATGTTGACGAATGGAAACTTTCAGGATTAACTCCACTACCTTCTTCCAAGGTCAAGCCCCCTCATGTTGCCGAAAGTGCATTTTCTATAGAGGCAAAGTTAATTGATTTTCATGAGTGGAAGTCCAAACGTGATCCATCAAAGTTCTCTGGTACAACCGTTCTATTAGAAGGTTTGAATTTTCATATTAGAGAAGATGTTGTGAATAAAGAGTTAAATTTGATAGATATAGAGAAATTAAAACCAGTTGCAAGACTTGGAGGTATTACATATGGTAGAACATTGACTGGATTTGAAATTCCAAGACCAGATTATAAAACCGAAGTTGAAGAGAAACCAGAAGTTGTGAAACTACTGAACTGAACAGCTATACAGAATTTTGAAATGTTTGATCGACAGAACTTCATCAGATTATATATATAAATTACAAACAAAATTCAATAAATATTAGGGATCTTAAGGGATAATCTACATAAAGTAATTATAATGTCTCATACTTCCTTCTTTTGTTTTCGATAGCCTGTTCATTGAAGTTTTGAAGACCTGCTTATTATGGTGAGCATGATGAGGAAAGTAACCTACCTCCACAGGCATTAGATAGTAATTATCGTCAACTTCGTAATAATGATATGTTGATGATTTTTGACCCTTTAACTTTTCCTGTAAATCATTTTCTGCTCGAGATGTAGGTAAAATTTGATTCTTTTTATCAAACTTCTCATCAGCGTACTCAACCTTGGTATTCGATATGGTTGGCTGATCTAATTTAATCTTAGGTTCACTCTTCTTATACTTTCTTTTGATAGTAGTAAGCATAACATCATTCTTTCCTGCATAAAAATTAGGACTCCTTCCTCTAACAACAATATTCGGAGACACAAGTTTGTGAGCATCAAGTACTTCACCTAAACTATTGACCACTTCAAAATCGATATATATCTTATAATATTTCGTATCTGCATCGTGCTTGTTATTTGCAGTAGCTGCCTTGAAACTTAAATGATCCCATGTAATTGTTATTGAACCATCAAAGTCAGAATTCAGTTTGCATGTCTCTGCAGAAGGGAACAAATGATTCTCCGTCGATACATTTGTTTTCTGTTCTGGTCGGTTGAAAACAAACTCTCCAGGTTTCCCATCGTCATTAGACGAACTATTTGAGGTTTTGAATAAAAAGCATGATATTTTTGTGTTTATAGAGCTATCACTAGAGAATCGAGAAAGCTCTTCCTTCAGTATTCTCAAGCTACACGATATGGATGATAAGTTTCTTCTATATCCAATTATAGTAACAGGTTTATCGCTAACATTTTTTTCCTTTAGTGATCCTAAGTTATCCTTATCTATCCACCAACGTCCCCGGATTTTGCATTCTGAAACTTCGATTGGGAATTTTTCTTTTATAGATTCTGGTTGAAAACTTAGTATGCGATCGGTGTGAGATTTCATTGTCATGTAGTCGTTAATATAATCAATACTCTCAGTTGTTGACGATTCATCATCTTCCTTTTTGATTTTCTTTATCTTTTGGTCTATTATTTCATCATCGTAAGATAACTCACGTTTATCAACGTTTCGTTTGCTGTTGCTTCCCCAGTCATTGATTTCGTTAAATTGAAAAAAAGTTGATGTTCTGTAAGTTGTTTCTGGAGGGAGATAACTAGAATAACTGGCATTTATTCCCTGTACTTTCCAGGAAGGTGATTCAATACTCGATAACGTCTTACCACCGAGAGTATCCATATCATCCAGCATCAAGTAGTTCAGAGGTGAGTTCCCATCGACAGGATTATTCAGAATATTATAGCCGAGACTGTCATCTCTCTTTGTGTCATTAAAGGATGATTTCTGTAGACGCTGAAGAAATAGTGAAGCAAACTCGTCATCTATACTGTCGAAATTCATCTTACTGTGTTGTTTGGTGTTAAGTTACCATTAGACTAAAAGCAAGAAACGGAAGAGTGGAGTCGATATATACTCTAGTTCCATTTCAAATTAAAGAAGAGGGAGCCACTTAGAGCTATAGCTAAATTTGCAAATTAACCGTGTTGCAGTGATGAATTAGCAGACCGGAAATACAAATCAATCGATAACGTTAACATTGTTTATCCGAGCCTCTTCTCTTTAAGTTCTTTTTACTACCTATTCTGGCCTGTTATCTATTGTCTACCGACTGATAAAGCTTACATAATTTACAGTTTAAGAGTAAAGATGGAGCTACAAATGGAGAAGGGAACTCGCTACTAGTCCAACCAGATTGAAAAGCTGGGTAGAACATCGAGTATAAAACTTCAGAAACTTCGCAGAAAACCATGTCGACTTTCAGCTAGCTTCAAACTCATATCGTCAATATTAGTAGTATCAAATATCAGAAGTTACTGTAAATGAATAATTCAGTCGAGTGATGTAATTTTTTGCAACGTAGTACTACCAAGTAAAAATTCTACTTGGGTCCACTTTTCGATATATATAAACTAAATCTTCGAGGCCTGATTTATATGAAGCTAAAGCTTTGTAATGTTCGTACATGAACCTTACTTAACGTTACAATCATTCACAGAACTGTCCATCTTGTGTTACTTATTTGCATTCTTATGTCGTAGAAAATGGTGCAATATTACCGCTCAAACCGTTAGCTGGATAAGCACCAAATTTTGGAAACCACCGTGCGCTGCCAATATGACTGCAGCCGCCTGTAAATTTCAAACCGACTTTACATAGGGGAACTAACTGCTAGCTAGAACTAGCAGCAAATACTTAATTAATATCAGCTTCTCTGCACTTGAAAAATGGTATGTTCTTCTTAGCTATAAGATACCATAATTGATTCAAGCTAGATTAGATTACAGCTAGGTAGTATATTGTTGACCAAAGTCTTGTTCAATCATAGAAATAACCACAGAATATGTCAAGATCAGCAACCATCGATGTGTTCAGAGGTCTCAACATCATAGAGATGGAGACCACTGAGTCATGTGAGCACTCATTCTTTGATCATGCGCTATATGATGAAAAGAAAATGAATTACGCAGACACCATATTCCCATGCTTCAGTTTCATATCAGGAATGACAATGAATCCAATTAGACCAGTTCCTTTCAAGAAAAGTATACAGCTTGTTGGATTAGGATGTATTTTCAATTCTCTCCCAACTTTGATCAATAAAGATGTTTATAGACCATTTGGTGTTTTACAAAGACATGGTATAAGTTCTATCTTATTAAACAACTTATTACCATTATCAGTTCGTAACTCTAATACTTATCCTCTCATTGCAACTGGATTATGGTTAGCTTCTTCTGTCGCATTTGCTGATAAGAAATCTGATCCATTCGCAACTGAAAAGGGAACAACTCAACAAAAGATCGATTCAAAGTTAGTTGGCAAGCATACATATCATGAAAACTTTGATCCAGAGGGATTACTTGGGTCATTGATGACTTCGGTGACCATATGGAGTGGCTACTGGTTTATGCAACAAAGATTTTCAGATCTCAATTCTTTAGTTGTCGGATTAGGTATGATAGGTACAGGATACTTTTCAAAGACTATTTTCCCAAAGATTTTACCCGTATCAAAGCCTTTATGGACTCCTTCTTTTGTTTTAATGTCTAATGGTGTCTCGATTTTAAGATATCTCATCGTCAAAAACTCTATTGATTATCTTCCCAAAATAGTGGCCTCCGCATTACAAGTTGTAGGTAGAAAATCAATGGAAGTTTACTTCTTGGGTGAACTTTTATTACTACTCTTAAAATACGAAGGCAAAGGTTCCAAATCTATCTCGAAAAGTATCTCTGATAAGATAAAGCAATATTTGCCATCAAGTGTTACTGAGTTTATCATGTGTGGTTCTTTCAACTTAACTCTCATCGCCTTTGCTAAAATGCTTGATCATTATAACATCAAGATACGATTATTTTAAACTATTTTTGACACACTCATCCTTACATAAATAGCTAATGAGATTAATAGATTTGGTACTACGTATAATCACAGATCATATGTAGCAGTAACTGAAGAATCGGATCTCTCTATGTTACGTACATCTTACGTAAACCACAACTATCACGTGACTGGGGTGTTGTCTCACTAAGTATTGTATTAAATTTCGAGGCAATAGAAAATGTAGCGCTTATGTTACAAAAACTTTCTCTTTGTCAAATTTTACTGTTACCTTAATTTCCGACCACAATGTAATGGATACGTTAGCTGATCTGGAAAGTTCAGCAGAGAGAGATCACAAACGGTCTGAAGCTCTAATCGTAGCTCATTCCGGTCCGTCCTACTGGGGATTTATTATGTACATATTGTCTCTGTCGATTTTTTTTTTTGGATTTAGATTCAACTGAATGCTTTATCGCCCATATAATGCTGTGTAACCTAACTTATCATAAATGTAACTTCACTGTTATCAATAATGGTTTACGATATCTACATTGTAACATATATATAACAAACAATTTCTTTTCTCTAAGATATGTTATATATATCTCCAACTTACTTTTCCATTCTTACTAAACCTTTCTTCCTTTAACTCAAGATACATAAACTGTAAGGTATATTAAAGCAAAGATGGCTGAAAAATCTCAAGTTGTCTCTCCACAAATGAGTAAAGTGGATCAAGATATCCACCAAACTCTTTTAGAAACTCAAAGGGCTATTGAAGAAGAAAAAAATATTTCCGTTTTACAAGCTATTAAAGAATGTCCTAAGGAAATCTTCTGGTCTTGTGTCTTCAGTTTGGGTATTGTCATGGCTGGTTATGATGGTCAAATTATTGCATCATTCTATGCTTTACCAGCTTTCCAAAAGAAATTCGGTAGTCTTGCCTCAGATGGTACATATCAAGTCTCTGCAGCATGGCAAACTGCTTTAGGTATGGGTTCCCCAATTGGTCAAGTTATTGGTACTTTAGGTGTTGCCTGGCCATTAGAATGGTACGGTAGAAAATGGGTTTACTTTGCTGCTAACATTATTGTCATAGGTTTACTTTTCATGCAATTTTTTGCACCATCTTTGGGTGTTTTAACTGCTGGTGAAATCTTATCAGGTTTATTCTGGGGTTGTATGGTTTTGATTGGTCCAACTTATGCTTCAGAAATCAGTCAAATTAAATTACGTGGTATCTTAACTGCTATGAACAATCTTGCTTTTGTTATTGGTCAATTTATTGCCAATGGTATTGCTTCAGGTTACTCTACTAATGAAACACAATGGGCTTATAAAGTTCCTTTTGCTGTTCAATGGGTTTGGCCAGCAATTATTCTTGCCCTTTTACCTTTTGCTCCAGAATCACCATATTGGTTAGTTCGTCACAACAAATATGATGAAGCTCGTAAAGCATTAAGAAAAATTTCTTCTTCAAAAGTTTCTGCTGAGGATCTTGAAGCTAGATTAAACTTAATCATTAAGACTGATGAATTAGAAAAAGAATTTGAACAAACTACTTCTTATAAAGATATTTTCAAAGGATCAAACTGGAGAAGAACAGAAATTTGCACAGTTGTCTATACTATTCAAGTTCTTTGTGGTGTTCCATTCGCTATTAACTACAGTACTTATTTCTTTGAATTAGGTGGTCTCGCTACTGATGTTTCTTTCGACCTTTCTTTAGGTTCTACTGCTATTGGGTTTACTGCTACTTGTTGTTCTTGGGTTGTTATGGCTTATGTCGGTAGAAGATCATTCTATATTTGGACTCTTGCCTTCACTACATTACTTTTATGGATTATTGGTTTCTTAGATTGTCCAAGTAACTACTCTGATAACACTAATCTTGCTTATGGTCAAGCTGCTCTTATGTTGGTTTGGTCCTTTGCTTATCAATTATCCGCTGGTCCATTATGTTTTGTCATTAATGGTGAAGTTCCATCAACAAAATTAAGAGGTAAAACAATTGCTTTTGCCACTGCTATTCAAGCTATTTTCACCATTGCAGCTACTGTTGCTCTTCCGTACATGTTGACAGAAGACGAAGGAAACCTTAGAGGTAAAACTGGTTTTGTCTTTGGTGCTTTCTCTTTATTATGTGTTATATGGGCTTATTTCAGATTACCAGAAACTGGTGGAAGAAGTTTTGAAGAACTTGATATTATGTTCCACAGAGAAATTCCAACTAGACAATTCAAGAAATATGTTATTCTTCCTGATGAAATGGCAAACGAAGATGTCTCATATGAAGAAGTTGATGGTGCCGCTGAAAAGGCTTGAATTAGAGTGTAGAACATTCTTTTTCCAAAATTAGCTTCTGTTTATATATCTCTCTTTTGATCTTGCGCGTGTATGGTGTATGGTACATGAACTCTTTATTTAATATATACTTTAATTCAAATTAACATATAAACTACACTCTTAGTTAACTCTCTATCCTTAGTAGTATTATCGCATATATATGCTTCATGGCCTCTTTCCTGATTAATATACGATTGATTCCGCAGGATTGGAGCCGTTTTGGTAGCTGATAAAGCAGTGTGCGGAAACAGAGAATTAAAGTTAAAATTTTTAGGTCATTATCTATGCACAGCGGCAGACAAAACCGTTCATTCCGATCATAAGAGACTGGTCGGGTTCGCTAGCAGGCTGCTATATGGCTCAGATAAATTTTATGTTTGATAAATGTATATCATGAACTCGGGTGCGTCACCAGCAGAGTTTTTCTTTCTCGATTGTTATATGCTAACACTCTATTCTCCCCATATCTCTATTAACGAAAGTGGTTTTTGTGTGACATCTGAGTTCACGAAAGGTTGAAAATGGAGTCTAGCCATGAGATAAACCCGAAATTGGAGTCACATAGATTTGGCGGTTCTTCACCTAATCAATCCATTGCCGATAAGGCAGGAAAACTCTTCCTGGTTGGTTTTGAAGGAACTGAAGTCACTAAAGAAGCAGAGCTTTTAATCACAAAGTATAGGGTCAGTGCGATGATATTAAGTGGAAGAAACTTTACTAATGCTGTTCAGGCAAAGAAGTTGATTCAAGATTTACAAATGATTGCATATAAATCAAACTACAAATACCCCATAATTTTTGCAATAGATGAGGAAGGAGGTATGTTAAACTCCCTTTTTGACAAGGATAACATTACCCAATTTCCAGGTGCAATGGCTTTGGCAGCTACTGGATCAGAAGAGCTTGTTTATCAATCATACAAAAAAGTGGCCTTAGAGCTAAAATCTATAGGATTCTCAATGGTTTTAGGCCCAGTACTAGATATTCTGAAGAACACAAACAATCTCCATCAACAGATTATTGGAGTGCGATCATTTGGATATGATACCAAATTAGTAGCAAAGTTTGGGCATTCTGCTGCTAAGGCTTTCAAAGATGTTGGTATCTTTTGCTGTGGTAAACATTTTCCAGGTTACGGAAGCGCTACAGTGAACTCAAATGTTGAACTTCCCATGATTCTAGAAACTGCTGAACAACTAATGCAATCAAATCTTGTACCATACAGTGACTTATTCGAAGAAAATTTGTTGGATAGTGTCTTGGTGGGGGGTTGTATTGTACCCAGAGTCGATGGTAACGACATGCATGCATGCTTAAGTCCAACAATTGTTACTGGGTTATTGAGGGAGAAGTTAAACTTTGATGGTGTAGTACTCAGTGAGTGCTTACTCCTTGAAGCTCTTGATAGAACTTTTGGTGTTGTTCAAGGGTGCATATCAGCACTTTCTGTTGGATGTGATTTGCTTATGCTGTGTAGTAATTTTGCTCTTCAGGAAGAGGCTATAAACGCTCTGGTTTCAGTGCTCGAAGATGGTTTAATGGAAGAAAAGAATGTTCTGGATTCTATCAGGAGAATAGAAAATTTACAAAAGCGTCTGCCAGGATGGAATGAAGTATTTTCTATAGAAGAACTACCTACCAAAGTACTTGAAGAGCATAGATTATTATCGCAGCTTGTATATGAAAAGTCAATTACTGTTATCAGAGATTTTGGTCTGCCAATTACCAACTTTTTAACTCCTGGTTCAGATTCTGATAATACTATTTTATTACTCACCCCACTGATTTTACCTCTATATGAAGCTGAAGATGAATATGGAAATGTTTCGCATATCAATAGCTTCCACGCTGGAAGTAACAATCAGGATTTGAAATATGGTGAAGATGTGTTCATGGGATTAGGAAAAATGCTAGCAGAACATAGACCAGGGTATAAAATTTTGCATACAAGTTATAACTCAATGGGACTTACGAATGTCCATGAACAACTTATCTCCAAGGCTAAAGTTGTTATATTTGTCTCTGCTGAAACAGCAAAAAATATGTATCAAGTTGGTGTATCGAAGCATGTTTCCATGCTTTGTAATCAGTCATATTCAACATCTACTTTACAAGGGAACAAAACTGCAAAACAAAAACAAATGATTATAGTGAGTGTTTCTTCTCCATTAGATTTCTTATATGATATTAATCTTGGAGGTAGTCCCACAGGATATATTTGCACATATGATTATACAATGAATGCATTATCTAATATACCCAAGATACTATTTGGTGATCTTATAGCCACTGGAACAATTCCAGGTGTAGCCATACCAACAAGTAGATCTAAACCAAGGGCAAAATTCGAGAAACAGATATCAAAACATAGTTGGTTTGTTCAAAAGTTCAATTTTGAACTTCATTGGGAAGCTTTATTGCCTCTTTTAAAGAACAATAATGCTTTAGATTACACAACTTCTGAGCAGTCTCTTAAAAGTTTACAGTTATTTTTCAAGGAAGACAAGAATCATAAAAGTTTTGTGGTTAGAAATACTAGTTCAAATAACCTTCTGGGTATCTCAGTTACTTGGGTTCATGAGGATATTGGTGCCAACGATGCACCAGTGGGTAGTATAGTTTTACTTCTAGTAGAGAAAAGTAAGAGAAATATTTCAATTGGAGGTCATCTTTATTCAAGGACTATGAAATATCTCTTAAAAGAAAAGAAATGCCAAAAAGTTTATCTTGGAAGCTTATTCCCCAAGTTCTCTATATTTAATGACTTACTTCTCAATGTTAATTCAGAAAATAGAAACACCATCAATTTTTTCAAGACTTTTGGTTGGGATGTTGATTTATTTTACGACTCCAAACTTGATAATTCTACCAATAACTTATCTCAGCAAGTTTTACAGAGATCTATTAACCGTCAGATCAAATATTTAATGAAGCTAGATGATGTGATTAGTTGGAAAGTTTCTGAAAATCTAGTTAGACAACTTCAAGTTGTTGGTATCATGTTTGATGTCTGTAAAGACCCTGATGATATTTTGAGATTGATCAAAGATGGTTATAGTAAATTGAGTTCCGAAAGTAAAGAAATTCATAACAAAGAAAGCACAAGTTTTGAAAACTATGAGTTATACTTAGAATTGTATAAGGATTACATCTCTGATTCCAAAGAATATTTTGATGGTCAATCAAATCTGGAGATTATTGTTGCACTGGAACCTACACGTAGATCGGTTGTCGGATCTCTTATAGTGTTCAATAGTAGATCTAAATTTACAAAGTTCTATCCCTTCCTCGGATCTCATATCAATAACAAATCAGCAAATGGTGTCAATTCTCTAGGTAATAACAGTGATGCAGTATGCGACTATGCATGTATAACAGGGCTATTTATTGATCCTTTATATGTCACTTTATCGCAAGTGTTCAAACTAGGTATGATTTGTACTGCTCTGATGTACGTGAAAAATGAAAGAAATTCGTGTTCTGAGTGTTTTATCACTGATATCGAAGAGAAGCAATTACCAAGTCTTCATGATAATGGATTTAAAATCGTTGGAAAATATCATAATTTCTATGCAGAGCAAATCAACTCATCAAGTTGAACTAATGATTTATACAATTAATGTAAATAGAAGCTTTTTATATTTAATACAATACAAAGTAATCTCGCATGTTATTTTCTGTATATACTATATGTATGAAGTTTTGATGCCTTTTACAAATACTTTTCTGACCAAATTATTGACTTTAAACGTGGCCTTGAATCAATAAACGGATTAAGTTTAAGTTCGTGTGGTGGAACACAAAGTCTTGACAATTGAAGCTTGCTTTTTTCAGAAAGTGATGCCCTAGAAACATAATTGCCTTCTGGATCATTGAGTTTTTGCATTATTTCCAACCCATCGCATTTTAATATCTCTGCATATAACTCAGCACTCTTGAAAATCTTTGAATAATACAACATCACTGTCTCTGCAATGAGCAATGTACACTCAAAATCATCTTTATCGGTGACTTCGTCAAATTCTTTATAAAATTCGGACATCAACTTCAAGGAAGCATCAAATAGTTCAAGTACAAATATTATGTTGTTAGGAAGAAGATTTTTAAAATGGAGTTTTCTGAAAAGATGTATTCTTTCTACAGCTAAATCGTATCCACTAATTCCTTCTTCAGGATCAATTGGCAAACCTGCCTTTGTTCCTAAAAGACATATTCTCAAGCATGAAATAGAGAGCTCAAAAGATTGATCGGCAGTATCCATTTTCTGTATCTCATCATCTATTTCCGTTACCATTTCTTCTAAAGTATCTATGAACTCATCCTTAGATCCCCACGCATTAACAGCTTCAAAATACTCCATATACATTAAGAACAACTTTTTTTCCTTAGAATTAGGGTACTTCCATTCGTGGATATCATATGACGCGTAATGTAAGATTATTGGGAACCCCCTATAATGAGCTATTTGTAGGTTAAACGTGTAAGCACATCTATCAATTTCTTTCTTATAGTCATTTATATGTTGAACGGAGTCATCTTTAGCGGAAAGATCAATCAATCTAGAAAAATATTGATATTCACGTAATATCGAAGGGATATAATCTAGCTCGAAAATATCTGGTCTGACAAAAGATAACTGTCCCAGCAAAAGTGCAGATTGCAATAATTGAATAGGCAACATTCCATCAATTGCAGAAACTTCTATCTCACGTATACTGTGTAATATTTCATCAAAACAGTCCCTCTTGCCGTCGTAACTTGCTCCTAGTGCCATCACAAGATATAACATGTAAAGGTCAATAGGAGAATTGCATACATCGCCTTTTTCCATTTCTTCGTATTTCTCATGGAATGTCTTTGGTTCAAACAATGCTACGGATATATTAGCAGTCTTGAAATAGACGTCCACAAACTTCTTCCATTCTTGATATCTTTCCTTGCTTAGTCCAGGGTGTTCAAATAATGTCGGATTTTTGGGTTCTAGAATTTTATCCCAATCTATTTTGAATTTATCTGCATCCATTTTAATGCTGTCTGACTGAATAGTTTTTATCCTCAGATCTTTTAGCCTTGTTAAGATACGGAAAGTATCGTTCACTTCAGTCAAACTTGGAGGATTGGATTCATCAGATGAGCTTGATTGTAGGGCTTCTAGCTCTGCTACTCTATTTTCCAACCTTTCAACATGGCTTCAGTATTTATAACGTTAGTATAGTGGGACAAAAATACCAGTAAATGAAATACTCACTCTCTGGGCACTGGTGTATTAACAGGGGGATTATAAGTTAAGCAATCAACCTTTTCTCTTGAGCAAGAATAGCATGCTGGATATCCATCATCACATCTTTTCCTTTTCGATTTGCAGCGATTGCAACTCTGGGTTCTACCGACTCCATGAATAAGCTGTGGATTTGGCATTTCTAAAGCGTCAACAGGATCATTCAAACCTTTTATCAGATACAATAAAGTATCATCAGACAAAAAGGATAGATGGACAATGTTACACGAACCAGATCAAGATATTGAAAGTTCCCTCCCCCATTTGATTTTACGAAGATGTGCAAGACACATTTTCATTTCTCAGGCTACACAGCGCTAGCAGAAACCATCAGATAAGTCACAAGATCTAGTGGAGAGAGTGGCTAGTGGCAGTTTGCCACACTGAAAACGTGCACTAAGAGATTGTCAAGAATGAATGGATTAGCTCTACATAGTACGCCAAGGGAAGAAGATGATCCAACTACACAGGCAAGAAGATCGATCTACAAAAAAAATCATCAGCCACAGAAACAAACGATTCGTGCACCAGCCATATAATACCGGTTATGCCACATGGTCTTTCCGGACATTCACTACCAAGGCTTGCAGTGTAATCCGGTCGCTTAATTTAATTGTTCCGATCGCAAGAATAGGTATACATTGTTTACATTTTTTTAGTAATATTGTTTAAGTTCAATTGTGAAATACGTTTGCAACGAGGTTAGTTGCTTTGATATTGGGTCGATTGTGATATGACATATATTATTTATAAAGAAAGGTTTTTGCTTGAGCTTCTAACAGCTATATTACTTTATTAAGTATTAATTGCTTCGCAAATTATGGCCTACAATTAGTAGTACAGTCATTTAACTAATATATATTTATATACTACGGCTAAAAAATTGAAAATAAAACGATAAACATGTCTATAATATTTGTGATTCAGCATGGTAATTAATATAAATATATATGGATTTATATACTTAAAATGATTCAATATTATATTGAAATGTGAGTGTGAATGTAAATGTAAGGTTAACTGTGAATAAAATTTTATTGTCAATTATGGAGATTGACCTTCTTTCCAAGAACTTGCAAATAAATGAGTGACATAACAAAATTGTCCACAAGGTTTACCTAAGAATGCTTCATATCTGAAACCATCTCTCGGTAAAACTGCAACATCTCCAACTATTACAGGAGATGTGATACCTGTAAACAATTTCCAATTTATAGTATCATTTGTCTCTGGACCAAATAATTCAGGTCCATTACTTCTTGCAACATCCATATCAACAATACTTGGACTTGGTAATGTATTCATGTATTCATAAAGAGTATCTGTGAAAACTGCTGGTCCAGTCCATTCAATAATATCAATACTTGAACATGGATCAACTGGTTCTTTATAATCACTGAAATATGGTTTTAATCTATTCGATTCCTTAGCATCAAACGTTATCTTGACAATTCTAGCTAATAATCTAGCCAAAAATGGATGATGTTTTCTTGCTTTGAAAGTCCACTGTAAGAATTGAGCTCTACGAGGCATGAAATCTTCCCAACCAACCCAATTTGGATCTTCTTCTAATCCAACAACAACACCAAGATCAGTCATTTGTTCATCAAGCCATGTACCAACTGGTTTCAAACAATCGGTATCAGTATCTGCGTATATACCACCTTTGGCGAATATAATAGCATATCTGCCCATATCACTCTTTAAGATAATAGTTGGTAACATATCAAATGCTTCCCAAACTTCTGGGACTGTATCTTTGAAAGTAGCTTTTATAAAATCAAATAATTCTTGATCAGAGTAAAAAAAATAGTTATGACCAGGATTATCAGTTATCCATTTCTCTTGAAGATGTACATTTGGGAAATTTGGATTGTTTTCTGGTCTCTCTTTCCATAATTGACAGACATTTCTTTCAATTGGAACATCAGGTCTTGGTTGATAAGGGAATGCATTCATAATTCTCTGTGTTGTTACATCTATATCAAATGGGTTTGAACCTTTTGCTGCTGGATTTTTCAAATATAAATCTGATTTTATATATCTGTTATAGTAGACTTTCTTTGTATTATAGATCTTAAGAGAGTTAATCTCAAACTTGTGAAATGAGTAATATGCTCCAAGTATAGCACCTATCACTAGAGCTATAATCATTCTGTGTCTAGGAGTCATGGTGAAATTTGAATAAGTAGGATACTGTTTCATCCTACTCATACTCTTGCTACCAAAATTCATGGCTATCTATCTATATATCTCTCTCTGCAACTAATTGTAGAAAAGCTGAGGAAGAAAGAGAGGAATAACTCGAGTTTTTAGTTAAGTTCAATAGTTTGATCAAGTTAGGATTTGCATGAATTAGCTTAATTCAAGTAAAATTCAGAAAAAAGGTACTGGTTTGCTGAAATAAAAGCAGACTATGCTTTTTTGTATATCCTATTATCTCGCAGCTCAGAACGGAAAATCAGTGGCTGAGGAAAATTGATTTTTTTTTTTTTTTTTAAGAAATTGGATTTTCGGCGTTTCACGTACTTTCACTAAAATTATGAATTATTTAGGTTTGAGCACCGCATCTTTTTTAGCAGATCGGAGTTGAGATGATAGCTGCATATCAGTTGATCCATATATGATAATGAGCAGATTTAGTGGTGTTATGTACGATAGGATGGATATATGAAATGAAAAAATTGTATTATATGATATATACTCTATAAATAATTAATTAATTAAGTAAGTAAAAATGATTTGCTCTAATTTATTACGCCAACTTTGGAAAAAATCTTATTTTTAGCATGTTCGTACTCTTCCTTGGAAATGTCCATATGTTTCAATTCGAGAATGAGTTCATCGGTGACTGGTTCGTCTTCTCTGTTCATGATGGCTTGGTGGGATTCCTTTAAGAAGTTTAAGTGCGCCTGTGATTCTTCTTCACAGAAGAAACTTAAATCACTCTTTGCAAAACATGCAAGATGAATCTTATTTTCACAAAGATTTTCTCTCATCTTGGACCACATGAAAAGTTCAACATCGAAATTACTTTTAACAATATCTTCTCCTAAGTTTCTGACACGCTCACCTTCCAAACTTAAATGGAATTGGTTGTCAATGATATTGAAAGGATCCATCTTAGGATCGTGAACATGGTAAAACATAGGTTTAATATTATTCTTAGTCCATGGAGATCTGTATAATGGTTCGTACGCATATTCAAAACTCTCTCCCTTTTCAGCGATCAATTTATCAATTCTGTGAACATTCTTCACAAGAATATCAAAATCAGTAATTGGATCATATTGAGCAATTGTAGAATGTTCCCATCTATCTTCATCATCTCTGTTGAACCAACCATAGATTCTATCACAAGTCTTGTATAATTGATAGTATGGTTTTTCGTAGTATTTGGCAGCCATGACAAAAGTCTCCTTGTCACCTTCACCTGCACCACCTTGAGATAATAATGGATGATAACCATATGGGCCATCTGAGTTGTAATAAAGAGATAATAATAAAGTATTGAAATGAATATCTTTGTTGATTAACATTTCACCACTTTCTGTGGACCACTCAGGCAATGCACCTTCTCTATCATGTAATGGAATATCATTCTTATGGTCATGATCAGCAGGAGTGTAGTAATGAGTAGGAGTAAAATGATCATTCATAAATCTAACTCTATTTTCACCAACTTTAATACCAGCAATATCGTAGAAATATGGAGATGTAGTTCTTCTCCAGAAATCAGGCCAAGTAATCATATGATAGTTTTGATAAAGATCAGATTCAAATAATGGATCTGGATTCATAACCGCAGCAACATCTGAATCCAAGAGGAAAACATTTTTGAAAGAAGATGCAAGAATTGCAAAGACTTTATATTGATAACCTGATAATTTACCTAATTTTGATAAATTATGAGTGCCAAAGACAGTATGCATTCTAACACACTTAGCATTATACTTGGGTAAAATGTTTTCACAATATTCTTCTTCGTATTCACTTTCTTCGGGAAGGAAAACTTCAACGGGTAACTTAGAACCAGATTCTCTTAAGACTTGAATAGCCAATAATGAGTACCATGAGTAAATACCACCACCAACGATAACATAACCATCACCATTGTAGAATTCAGCTGGAATTTTATCAGGAATAGCTCTAGCCACTTTCATGTGTTTTTCACTCATATCTTGAATAAATTCTAATGAAAAATCCAACATTTCTAATAATTCGGTTTCTGATAATGTCTTATGAATAAATTCATACATTTGAACATCCCAAATGATTGGTTTACCATCAATAGAGTAGATTCTATCTGGATGTGGGATAGATTGTTTATTTTCATGCAAGACATCAAAATACTTAGAAAAGAAATCTTGGAATAATTCATTACCGTTAATGATATCAAATTTACCATGAGAGTGAGAATGTTTTAAAGTTTCATCAAGAGTTAATTCATAAAGTTCTTTATTTTCTTTCATTTCATTCTTTTGTTGAATGGCATTTTGTAAAATTTCTTGTCTCTTAGCTTCTTCGGCTTTAGATGCAACCATCTTGGCTTTATCTTCTTCTCTTTGTTTAGCTAAATCAGTCTTCTTATTAGCCTTCTCTTCTTTAATTTTCTTTCTCAAATCCAATCTTTCTTGTTTTCTTCTTTCTTCTTCTTCTCTCATAGCTTGTCTTTGCTCTTCTTCTAATTGAATTCTTGCATGTTCATCAACCATCTTCTGGTTTTCTTCTTGCTCGACACGAATTCTCTCTTCTTCTTCGACAGCTTTAGCATGTTCTTCTTCTTGGATTCTTCTTTGTTCTTGTTCTTCCATTTCCTTTTGTCTGATTGCTTCCATCTCTTTAGCCTTAGCCTCGGCCTTGGCCTTTCTATTCTTTTCAGTAGCTAAACGATCTGTATCCATATCTTTCAAAATTTTGATATCAGCCTCTGAGGCTTGGGCCTTTTGACCATTTACAACAAAGTAAGGATCCTCTTTAGGAGTAGTCTTGATAGTGCTAGACAACTTATTCGTAGTTGAATAGATCACAGTCTTAGCAGACTGGTGAATAGATTCAGCAGAGTAATCATGAAATGCCAAAATTTGGTGACCTGCTAAAATCAAAACAAGAATTGCAACGAGCAAAAATTTGTCTCTTTTCTTCACTGGGATTATGTTCAACATGGCTGATATCCTTGAGAGTTGGTTAAACTTGAAGAAAAATGTGTTAACAGTAGCAAATCAATATAAGATCAAGAGAAAAAAAAGGATCTGATCTAGGATAAATACAGTCAGTCCATGAAACCCACTGGCACTTGCAGATCCCTTACCAAAAGAAATTTAAAAAAAATCCTATTATGATAAGAGCTGAAAAAATTTCAGTAGCTCGAAATTTTGGATCTGGCGTGCGTTTCTTTTTCAGCGCAGCTGGCTGTTTCCCCTGTCATAGTTGCCCTTTCAGGAAGGAGGGTGTCGGATTGGTGGCCAAGTGAAATGTGGTGGTGGTATACCATAGCAGAAGATAACATGGTGTATATGAAAAGTGTATACATCGACTATCTTTTGATCGGTGTATATACAGTCAAACGCACTAGTTGCACGGTTATGCCATCGCGCCGTTTTACAGCACAGTCAACGCTGTTTGAGATTCCCAATATTATTTAACTATAATTATCTAAATAATTATCTTAAGATCAAAATTACTTAACTTAGTATTAGTATTGGTGTATATAAATTATTAACAGCCATATGTGTGTGTATATATTAAGCGACAGTTCCCCATTCTTGCGTTCTTACGCTATATCAGAGTAATCAATACTCATTTCTATCCTAATTTACATCTTAAGCGCCCATCCCGTGATGAGCATTCTTTCATTTTTGGTATATCATATGATAATCTCTCTTATCAAGTACGGTTTCTGTCTCCCTTAGCTTTACCTTTCACTTTCCTCTCATTCTGTGCTTTCCTCTCAGCTTCACGCTCTTTCTTCTTTTTTCTTAGCAAAGAATTTCTGTCTCTTGCGTTATCCACAAACGGTCTACTCTGCCTGCTCTTTTCCTTAGCTTTCTTCTTATCATTTTGCAAATTTTCTGCCTCTTTAGCTTGACCAGCTTTCAGCAGTCTTTCCATTCTGTCATTCTCTCTTCTGTGGTACTCCATTTGTGAGACAACTTTCTCTGCATCTTCAGTTAACTGTTCTTTCTTTGCTGAAAAATCGAAATAACTACTCATCAACTCGTCGTTTGTCGGTGGGGTCATCTTGGAATTCCCAAATTTATGTTTTGTTGACATGAATACTTCCTTTGCAGACTCATGTATCATAATGTAATCATCCGAAGAAAATTCAAACAGTAAACCAATCAAATTCCATACTAAGAAAGTAGCTACCACAAATAGCAACGTAAATTTCAGTTGCTTCTTAGTCTGAGGCATGATAGTATAGTGATAAGTCTTTGACTCAAACTTCATGGTAAGGAAGAGTATTCTATTACAAAAAAAGTACCACTCTATATATTTATAGCAACTGTAACTCAACAAGAATGTTAAGTAGCATAGCAGAGATTATTAATGTATAGCTGTTCTAATCTCATTTGAGTCGTACTTATCAATTGGTGGAGTTAACTCGCTGTGACTGATGAGATAAGCAGCTTTTTTTTTTTTTTATGAAATTTGGCTGCTGTCCCGATTAGGAAACTACAATTTTCTGAAAAGAGCTAAATGAATTGTAAATGGTAAGTATTATATTTATAATGCTCTTATGAGTACAAAAATCATCAATTTACTCTTCGTAGAGATAAAGTGGTTTATATAAATATATATAAATGTTAGAGAAGCTGTGGTAAAATAAAAACATGTCTTTTCTAAAGTATTAATTAGTTATAGTTTGTTTGTAAATGTGTTGGTAGTGTTCTTTCAATGTTAATTTATTGATGTAGTACTGGGTTCTTAATACCAACTTTCTCGTAGATCGCTAACTCGACCTTCTTGTAATCTTCGCTTGAGATTTCATATTTACTCAATTGAGCAGTTAATCCTTCAACTGTTTCAGCAGATGCATCATTTTCTCTATCCCAACCAGCAGGTCTTGCTAAAATTTCATCATGAGATTTTTCCAAAAATTTAATATGTTCTTCTGCTTTACTACAGAAATCATCATTATCTTTCTCTTTAAAGCAATCAAGTTTCATGTTATTAACACATAAATTATCTCTCATTCTTTGCCAAAGAACTAATTCAACATCTAAATCAGTTTTCAAAAGATTTTCACCCAAGTTTCTAATTCTTTCACCTTCCATATTGAAAATATAATCTTTTTCTAAGATATGGAATGGATCCATCTTTGGATCGTGAACATGGTAAAACATAGGCTTACAATTATCTGGATTCCATGGGAATCTATAAGTATTTTCATAACTATAAGAGTATGCATTTCCTTGTGTTTCAATATCATTCCAAATTCTGTGAGTATTCTTCACAAGAATATCAAAATCGGTTAATGGATCATATTGAGCGATTGTTGAATGTTCCCATCTATTTCCAAGGTCTCTGTTATACCAACCAAATATTCTATCTGGAGCTTTATATAATTGATAAAATGGTTTTTCATAGTAATTAGCAGCTGCTGTGAAAGTCTCTTTATCACCTTCACCTGCACCACCTTGTGATAATAATGGATGATAACCATATGGACCATCTGAATTATAGTAAAGAGATAACAATAAAGTATTGAAATGTTCAGCTTTATTAATTAATAATTCACCACTTTCAGAAGACCATTCAGGTAAAGTATTCTTTCTATCATGCATTGAAATATCTGATTTTGGATCATATTCATCAGAAGTGTATAATTTTGAAGGTGTAAAATAATCATTCAAATGTCTAATCTTCTCTTTACCAACTTCAATACCTGAAATTTGATAGAAATATGGAGATACAGTTCTTCTCCAGAAATCAGGCCAGGTAATCATTTTGTAATTTGAATATAAGTTAGAGGTGAAAATAGGATCAGGATTTCTGACTGCAACAGAGTCTGAATCTAACAAAAACACATTTTCAAACGAAGAAGCTAATAATGCAAATGATTTGAATTGGTATCCAGATAATTCACCTAATTTTTCCAAATTTTCTTTACCAAAAACTTTTTCCATACGAACACATTTAGCATTAACACTTTTCAAGATCTTATTACAATATTCATCTTCATACTCATCTTCTGATGGTAGCATAACTTCAACAGGTAGAGTTGAACCAGCTTCTCTCAAAGCTTGAATACCTAATAAAGCATACCAAGAATAGATACCACCACCAACCATGACATAACCATTTCCTTTATAGAATTTTGCGGGTGGTTTTTCAGGAATTGACATTGCAACTTTCAAATGTTTTTCACTTAAATCATCAATAAATTCATCAGAAAAGTCTAATAAATTATATAAATCATTTTCAGAAAGTGTAACATATGGAGCTTCAATTGTTTGAACTCTCCAAATGATTGGTTTACCATTCATCAATGCAGTTCTTTCAGGATGTTGATAAGCTTGCTTATTTTCTGCCATAACATCGAAAAATTTACCAATAAAATTTTGGAAAATTTCACTTCCTGAAGTGATGAATACTTGATTCTCTAAATCATGTTTTTGAAATGTATCATCTAACTTGATTTCATATTTTGCCTTCTCCTTTTCCATTTCTCTCCTAGCTTTAAGAGATTTTTGTAATCTATCAGCTCTTTTCTTTTCGAGTGCTTCTTTCTTCTCTTTCTCTTCTTGTTCAAACTTTTCCTTTTCGATTTCTTCTAAAGTTTTTCCATTTTCAGAATCAACAGTTTTTTCCACTTCACTGGCATTGTCTGATTCAGCTTCCTTTTCGGCCTCCTTCTCAGCTTCCTTCTCAGCTTCCTTCTCAACTTCCTTCTCAGCTTCCTTCTCAGCTTCCTTCTCAGCTTCCTTTTCAACTTCTACCTCACTCTCTTTGGTATCTTCGTGTAAAATTTCATCCTGTGCTTCTTCAATTGCTGGGATTTCGGTTTCCTGAGTGGCATCATCGCCAGATTTGTCCAATCCAGTTAACTCGTTGAATTTGCTTGCTGTTGAATGTAAAGCATTCTTAGCAGAGTTTTGTAATTGCTCGTAATCAACAACGGAGTAAGTTTCGTAGAACCATAATTGGTGTAAAGTCAAAGCGCATATTAAGGCTCCAAAGATTATGAATTTAGTCTTCTTCTTCAAGGCAAACATGCTAATGTTAACACCAACCATTTTAGCAACACCACCGCTTATACAAATAAGGGTTAATCACTAAATTAAAAGATTACAGAGGAAGATAACAACTATATACTAAAACTTCTTATTTCTATCAACTTGAAATAAGCTAGCTATCCCGAAAAATTAAAAAAAAATAAAAAAAAACCACACACACATATCAGGCGAATTATTTAATTTAGTTTGAGCAACACTGAAAGTTGACAGCTATCGGTAATTAAGAGATGTAGAGTACCAAATATTAGTTAGATATACGATGTATAGTGTAAGAGATATTAGTATTTTTGCTTTGACAAAAGTACGGTGAGAGCAAGCAAGGCTGAGAGTGTAATTAGCTTAGCGATACACCAGCTGCAATTACTGATACCGACCGGATCACATTTTCCACGCTCGGCGTCGTTTATGTTAAGCGTGCTAAAAGGCACAATACTTTAGGCAGGTGTTCTAAATAATCAAGACGTCTGTCTAGTTATAATTGAAGTGCTGCTTTATCGGCTACCAGCTGGTGGCGTAAACTAACCGTAAAATATACTTTGAGACTAGAAGAACAGCCAACTCACGTTCTCAATCTGTAAAATTCAACAGTTTTCATATTTAGTTTACAGAGTAGCTCTATTTACAGTGAATTTCTTTGTAAAACAGCTTAAAAGTGTACGTAAAAGTTATCACGATATGATTCTAACCCATAATATGTATTCAGCCAGTTACTGTATAATAAATATATAAATACACGTCTCTATAAACTCATATAATTGAAAGCTCTTTCTTCAAATCCACAC
The DNA here is from genome assembly GCA_030570175.1 of Wenyingozyma methylovora. Taxonomy (NCBI): domain Eukaryota; kingdom Fungi; phylum Ascomycota; class Pichiomycetes; order Pichiales; family Pichiaceae; genus Wenyingozyma; species Wenyingozyma methylovora. The sequence continues at coordinate 85,853 of JAJLVC010000025.1, read as the reverse complement.
GTTTTCCATCGATGTAAGCATACCTCACTCCTGTCTTCTTTAAGATAGTCTTCTCTACTCTGGCGTAATCCTCTTCTGATATCTTATATGTCAAGATCTTACTAGCTATAGATTGATCATCTTCTGTAGGGTCCCATTTTGGTAATCTTGATAAAATTTCTTCATGCGATTTTTCCAAATATTCGATGTGTAAATTTGCTTGCTCATCGCAGAAGGTAGATTTTTCTCTTCCTTCAAAACACTTGAAACTATAGTTCTTTTCACAAATGTTTTCTTTCATCATCTTCCATAAGAATAACTCAACATCAATATCAAGTTTTGATAAGTCTTCACCCAAGTTTCTAATCAGATTATTATCTAAATCTCGATCAAATTGCTTTTCAATAATATGGTAAGGATCCATCTTTGGATCATGAACATGGTAAAACATAGGCTTACAAATATCTGGGTTCCATGGATATCTATAAGTATGCTCATAGTTATATTCATAATCTTCGTCATGATCTTTAATATCCGTTATAACTCTATGGACATTTTTAACCAAGATATCATAATCATATAATGGATCATACTGTGCGATTGTAGAATGATCGTATAAATTGTTGTTGTCTCTGTTATACCATCCATATACTCTATCTGGAGCTTTGTATAACTGATAGAAAGGTTTATTATAGAAATTAGCAGCTGCTGTGAATGTTTCTTTATCACCTTCACCTGCACCACCTTGGGATAATAATGGATGATAACCATATGGACCATCTGAGTTGTAATAAAGAGATAGTAACAAAGTATTGAAATGAGTATCTTTGTTGATTAACATTTCACCACTTTCAGTGGACCATTCAGGTAAAGTACCTTTTCTATCATGTAATGGATAATCTGATTTAGGATTTTGATGATCACCAGTATAATATTTGGGTGGAGTGAAAAAATCATTCAAGAAACTAACTCTCTCTTGGCCAACTTCAATACCAGCAACGTCATAGTAATGTGGAGATACGGTTCTTCTCCAGAAATCAGGCCAAGTTATCATATTATAGTTCTTATAAAGATTAGATGTGAATAAGACATCTGGATTAGTAACTGCCACAGCATCTGAATCTAATAAGAAAACATTGTTGAAAGAAGATCCAAGTAATGCAAATGACTTGAATTGATAACCTGATAATTCACCCATTTTCTCTAAATTTTCTTTACCGAATACTTTGGACATAAAGACACATTTAGCATTGAGGCCAGGTAAAATCGTTTCACATAATTCTTTTTCATATTCATCATCATCGGGTATGAACACTTCAACTGGTAAAGTTGAACCTGTAGCTCTCAAAGTTTGCACCGATAGGACGGCATACCATGAATATAACCCACCACCAACGATAACATAACCGTCACCTTTGAAAAATTCAGCTGGGACTTTATCTGGGATAGCTTTAACAACATTCAAATGCTTTTCAGCCAAATCATCCAGAAATTCATCAGAAAAATCCAAGAATCCCAATAGTCTTTCCTCAGTTAATTGTTCAAATGGATAATCCACACAATAAATATAATCAATAATTGGTTTACCATTCTTTAATCTAGTTCTAGCGGGATGTGGATAAGATTGCTTATTTTCTTTCAAGACATCGAAAAATTTGGAGATGAAATCATGATAAAGTGCATTACCTTCAGTAATATCAATATTCTTCTTATCTCTATTTGAAAATTTATCATCTAATTTGATTTGATATAACTCCTTATTTTCCTGGGCTTCTTTTCTCCCTTTAATAACTTTTGCTAATCTTTGTTTCTTTCTTTTTTCGTCATCAGATAGGTCTTCTGGAATGGTAATATCTGGTAATTCTAATTCTTCCTCTTCTTCCTTTATGCCCTCTGGAGGTTCACTCAATTCTTGTACTTTGGGGTTTTCAGTCGTAGCCTCACCCCCATCGTGCGACTTTTCAATCTGAGCCTCGTTCCCTCCATCTGGTACCATACTTTGAGTTGAACCGTCAGATGAGGTGCCTTGCAAGTTGGTGGAATGCAGCACATTCTGAGCTGAATTTTGTAAAGTTTCATGGTCTACAAGTGAGTATGACTCGAATACAAAAGTTTGATGTACCAGCAAGAGCACTATGAGAATACCAAGACCTAAAAAGAGACCTTTTCTGTTAGTTACAAACATATTGGCCATTTTTAGTTTCGTAACCTTTCCAATATCACTAGAATGGAAAGAGGTAAGAGGAGAATCTGGGTGTAGTCATATATATATATATATATATAAATACCCATATATGTCGTTCAAATTTAAGCCACTTTCTTCAGGTAAAGGAGATAATGCTTGGGGAGACAAAATCTACATTCCGTCTAAAAAAAAAAAAAATCAAAAAATAAATGTACATGATCGTTGATTGTTGTGAGATTTATAATTTCTGCAGCAATCTCAATGATGAAAAAAATCACTTTCTTATCGTGCTAATAATTAAATCAGTAGCTGCAACAATTACGTTTAGTAGTTGAACTTGCTCGATGCGAGTGTTGTATATTGTATATATATGGATGAGTAGTTGCTAATAAATATATATATGTATAATAAATTTATATTGGAATACAGTTCTATAAAGGTTTATATATCAGTATGTTTGTTTATAGCAAAAAATTAGCATCTTCTTCATTATCCATCTCTAAACGAGTTCCCTTTATATAAGCATGCTTAACACCAACTTTCTTGAAAATACTCTTTTCAATCTTGATATAATCATCTTCTTCTAAGTTATAATTGCTTATTCTACCAGTGATGGATTCAGAGTCCTGACTCGAATCCCATACTGGATCTCTAGCTAATATTTCATCGTGTGATTCTTCTAGGAATCTAACATGTGCACCAGCTTCTTCATCACAGAAACTTGATTTATCTCTATTTTCGAAACACTTGAAGTTATAATTCTTTTCACAGATATTCTCTTTCATTGTTCTCCAAAGGAATAATTCAACATCAATATCTGTCTTTAATAAATCTTCACCCAAGTTTCTTATTCTGTTCCCATCAGGATCACGAGCAAATTGTTTTTCAATAATATGATATGGATCCATCTTAGGATCATGAACGTGATAAAACATCGGTTTACAATTATCTTGATTCCATGGAAATCTATAAGTATGCTCATAATTATATTTAAAATCATCACCCTGTTCTTTAATCTCCATTGATATTCTATGAACATTTTTCACAAGGATATCAAAATCATGTAATGGATCATATTGAGCGATTGTTGAATGTTCCCATCTGTTACCATGATCTCTACTATACCAACCATAAACTCTATCACTTGCCTTATATAATGAATAGAATGGTTTTTCATAAAAATTAGCAGCTGCAACAAAAGTCTCTTTATCGCCTTCACCTGCACCACCTTGGGATAATAATGGATGATAACCATATGGACCATCTGAGTTGTAATAAAGAGATAGTAGCAAAGTATTGAAATGTTCAGCTTTGTTTAGTAACATTTCACCACTTTCAGTAGACCATTCAGGTAAAGTACCTTTTCTATCATGTAATGGATAATCTGATTTAGGATCTTGATGATCACCAGTATAATATTTGGGTGGAGTGAAGAAATCATTTAAGAATCTAACTCTCTCTTGACCAACTTCAATACCTGCAACGTCATAGTAATGTGGAGATACAGTTCTTCTCCAGAAATCAGGCCAAGTAATCATATCATAATTCTTGTAAAGACTTGATTCAAATAGTACGTCTGGATTAGTAACTGCTACAGCATCAGAATCTAATAAGAATACATTTTCAAAAGATGAACCTAAGAGTGCAAAAGATTTGAATTGATAACCAGATAATTCACCTAATTTTTCTACACTTTCTTTACCAAAGACTTTATTCATTAAGACACATCTAGCATTAACACTTGGTAATATAACTTCACATAATTCTTCTTCATATTCACTATCATCAGGTAGGAACACTTCAACGGGTAAAGTTGAACCTGTTGCTCTCAAAGTTTGAATAGATAATAAAGCAAACCAAGAATATTTACCACCACCAACGATAACGTAACCATCACCTTTGAAGAAATCTGCTGGAGCTTTATCAGGAATAGATTTAACAACATTAAGATGTTTTTCAGCTAAATCATCTAAGAATTCATCAGAGAAATCTAGAAATTCACTCAATCTATTCTCAGTTAGTGGTTCATATGGATAATCAACACAATAAATTTCCCAAATAATAGGTTTACCATCTAATAATTGAGTTCTAGCTGGATGTAAATGGGTTTGTTTATTTTCTTTAACAACATCAAAGAATTTAGAAATGAAATCATGATAAACTGGACTTCCTTTAGTGATATCAATATCTCTAAGATCTTCTTCTGTAAAACGTTCATCTAAAGTGATTTGATATTCTTTCTTATTATTTTCAATTTCTCTTCTAGCTCTAACAACTTTTTGTAATCTTTCAATTCTTCTTCTTTCATATTCTTCTTTTCTTATTCTTTCCTCTTCTCTTCTCTGATTATCTTCTTCTTCTCTTATTCTTTGTTCTTCTCTGGCTCTATCTTCCTCTTCTTGTCTAACTCTATCTTCTTCTCTTCTTCTTTCTGCCTCTGCCGCTTCTTCTTCTTCTCTTTCTCTTTGTACTCTAGCGTCTTCTTCCTTTCGTCTAGCGTCATCTTCAGCTTGTTTCTTAGCAGCTAGTTTTCTATCCTTCTCTCTCTTGTGGTATTCTTCCACTTCGATAACTTTCAGATCATTATGTGTGATGGGTCTTTTATAGGAATCATGTTTACTGAAATATGCTTCGGTATCTAAGTTACCGTGCTGTAACTGTGATTGTATTCTATCTGTAGTGGAAAAGATGACATGTCTAGCATGCTTTTCAATAGAAACGTAGTCAACTTGTTTATAAGATCCAACTTCGACTATCTGATATCCAGCAACTAGAAATAAAAAAACAGCTATTAATACGAATCTGTCTTTCTTCTTGAAACCGAACATGATATTGTTAGTCTTCACGAATGTAATAGATAGATGAATGTGAGCCAAAAAATTATTAAAGCAAGCAATGAAGAAAGAAAGAAAGAAGGGTTAAAGAAACGTACGAAGAAGAAGAAGAGAATATAAAAGTTTAAAAGGTTCAACCACCAGAAGCAATTCTACTCGTTTTAGACATGTTAATTAAATTAAGTGCATTACAATATTTTTCAAACGTTTTATGCATACTTATTTCTGCAATCTTAGTTAAGAAATTGCACTTGAAGGAAGTGATACAGTGATACACTCACTATATACAGTAGTACACCACCATATATACAACTATGACATAGCTAGTACTATCTATGCACATCTAGATCTGCGCATAGAGCTAGTTCCACTCTTAATAAAAAGAAAAGGTCTCAGCGTTTAGCTTCCTGTCTTGCAACCTTAACTATAGCACTCTGTTCTTTTGCCCCCCCCGAAGATCATTTTAGTACGAGCAAAGCGGCCTAATCTATTTGAAATTTAGTCTTGAGATATGTTGGTATACTTACTGACTGCAAATCACTGCTAATCCGCATGCTATTGGCCAGTATCTCTGTTCTCTGACCACTGGCACTCTCATCAGCTCATCCACGAGGTCTAATTAATATTAATTAAAGGAAATATTTTTTAAAGATTTTCTGTGCAGATTACGCAATAGTTTCATAATTACGATGATTGATATTATATAGTACAGACAGATCTACACTATATAGGTTTATAGTTATACCGGATCATCAATATATATATGATATTCTAACCCTTTAAGGGGTATACTGGATAGGATACATGAAATACAAAAGACTGGCTAAATCTATTGTAGCGGATTGATCGTGGCTGTACAATACGATTGTCATAAAAGGGGTAAGCATACATACATACATAAAAAAAAATTGATTATAAGTATACAATACGGAATTGTTTCTTTTGCTATATATTGATCTAGTTATTGGCATTAGTCTGGTTATTGAAAAATTCAACAACTTGCTCACTACTGGTAGCATCCTCTGTAGTCTTATCGTCTCTGATCTGTATAAATCTTGGAAATCTTAATGAAATACCTTTCTCACCATCTCCAAAATATGTACATCCACTCTTATATGTAGGCGAAGTAGTCAAATCTGCTACTTTAACTTCAAACACAGTAGTTGGCTCAAACCATACATCTGGTTTACTTCCAATATTATCACTATCAAATACATAAAAACTCTTGGGCTTTTCAATCTCTGTTGGTTTTAATCTATCTGTTAATTTTTGTAATAGATCTTCACTGAAACCTGTTCCAATCTTACAAATAGATTCGTATTCTCCAGTATCTTGATTATATGATGCTAATAAAAATCCACCATACCATCCTGTTCTCCTACCTTTACCTGTAAACCCACCAATAACTACTAAATCTAATGAATCTCCAACTCCGTTAAGATAATCTTTCTTCAACTTAAGCCAATTACGAGATCTCTTTGATGGTTCATAATATGATTCTTTACCGTTAAGCATCTTAATCATTAAACCCTCACATGAATCTTTAACTGATTGATCTAAAAATTTCTGTATATCTTCAACATCTGAACTATCTATTCTAATAGCAAATTGAAATTTACCATCAATCAACTTCAAATTTTCTTCCATATAATGTCTTCTCTCTTTTAAAGATTTCTCAATTAATGATTCATCGTTATAATACAACAAGTCAAATGCAAATAAACAAACTTGAACCTTGATATCTTCTTCTTGAACATCTTTCCTCTTTCTAGTAGATAAAACTTGGAATGGTAAAATTTTAGATAATTTCTTATCCCAAGCAACACATTCACAATCCATTATAAGATTTTTGATATCAGGGTTTAACTTTCTCAATTCATTGATAACTCCAATTAAATCTGGATACCTTTCAGTCATATTTTCTGAGTTTCTAGAATACACTCTAAGATCCCCATTCGATAATAAATGTAATTGTGCTCTTTCTCCATCGTATTTATATTCACATGTAAATTCATGATCTTGAAATTGATCTAAAATTTCTGAAATTGCTTTAGTTGGCTTAGCTAACATTGGTTTTAATGGGATTCCAGGTTTTAAAGTACAGTGCTTAGCTATATTGGAAATACCATATTCCAATGCAGTCTTAATTATAAACTCATAATTTGGAGTTTGAGAAAATGCAGTTTTCATTTGTTCTTCAGCTTGTAATAAATCATCAGCTTTAACTGTCTTGGACTTCTTACGAGATTCAAATTCTACAAAAGCTTTAGCCAAGGCGACTAACACTGATTTTTCACCAAAATTGATTCTTAATTTACCTTCTAAAGATCTCATTAAAAATTTTGCCTCTTTACCTTCACATGAAGTTAACATTTTATTAATAATTCCAATCTTCTTACTTTGTGAAGAGTTACCTGTTGACTTAGCAATTTCCACCAAGTTCTTGAAAACTTGGTCAACATTCAATGGCTTAGGTTTGAACATTAATGATTGCTTGGATCTTGAAACTTCTGCAACAACACCAATATCACCAGCTTTCTTATAATCTTGCTTGATCTGTTGAATGTTTCTACCTGTACCTTGAGCCAATGCTTTTAATAACAATGTCTCGCCAAGACCTAATTCCAATCCAGGTTCATAATCAGGGCCTAATCGATTAATCATCAAATAAGTAACTTGAACCAAGCTTTCTGATGGATTTTCTGAAGATGTCAGTATCTCATAAAAGAAATCAGATGCAATTGCTAAATTTTTCAAACGACCTGGTTCTTTTTCTAATTTGTCAAACACTTCTGCAAGTTGAGCATAAGGGATCTGTGCACCTGGAACTTTAGGAGCTTTAACCTCTGCCTTGGTTTCGTCTAATTTCAACAATTCTTTAGCATCTTTCAAATCATTAGCCTTCTTATGATCTTCGATTTCCTGTTCGTTCTTACTTAACTTAGGCACTTCAGGTGATTCATTTTCCTTAACATCATCAGATTTACTCTTCTTACTACTGAATGGCAAAGTACTCTGTTCAGTTTTCCTCTTCAATCCTTGACCTCCAAAGAAACTTGCAATTGATTGCTGAGTTGGTCCCATCGCGTATTGATAATTTGCCCTTAATTTATACCTATATGTAAATCTAAATGTTGTCCCTATGATATATCTACTTGCTTTGTGTAGAAGTGGCATACCATTTGTCTGTAGGGATAAATGTTGGTATAAATAGAAACTACAACAGAAAATGGCATTGGATATTTACAACCAACTAACCCATCACGGTTTATTATTTTTTTTTTATCTCACACGCGTTTACTGAAACTTTTACAATCGGGTCGATCGACTGATAAGCGATGAGATGAACTACTAGAACTACTTACCGATGGCTATTACGTACAATGTTAGTTCAATAGATTAGTCTCATTAGTATATCATATATAGTTATCTAGAGTTTAGATTTATAAAACCCATCAACGGCTTCAAAATCGGCATAGATAGTGGTATTTGGATGAGTTTGTAAATAAGTACTTGGAATATCAGCGGTAACTTCAGAACTTATAGTCTTAGCTAAAGCGTATCTCTTGTTCTTACCGAATACAACAATAACAATTTCATCTGAGTTGTCTAAGACTGTGGAGATACCCACACTGAGAGCTGATCTTGGAACTTTTGATTTATCATTGTTGAAGAATCTACAGTTAGCATCAATGGTACTTTGAGCTAAAGCGACTTGTCTAGTCTTAGAATCTCTGGATGAACCAGCTTCATTGAAAGCAATATGACCTTCTGGACCTAAGCCGCCCATGAATAAATGAATTCTACCGTATGATTTGATCTTAGCTTCGTAACGATCACATTCAACTTTCCAGTCTTTAGCTAAACCGTTTAAGATATTTATATTTTCAGGTTTGAAGTTAACGTGGTCAAATAAATGGTGGTGCATAAAGTAATAGTAAGATTCTGGGTGTGTTGGTTCAATGCCGTAATATTCGTCCATGTTGAAACTTACGACATTGCTGAAATCGATTTTACCTTTCTTATATTGTTCGACTAATCTAGCGTATACTTTTTCTGGAGAAGAACCAGTTGGTAAACCAATAACAAATGGCTTAGATGGAGTTGGCTTGAAAGCGTTAATTTTGTCAATAATGTAATCTGCTAAAGTTACTGAAGCTTCAGTTGAATTTTCAAATAATTGTACTCTCCTGTGGTATGTTGTTAGTAAGGAAATAAAAGGAAAAAGTATTTTAAAAAATAGCATACATTTTATTGAATATGGATATCAAATAGAAATAGATGGTTTATAAGTAATATGGTATATGAGTAGAGATCTAGGGTCTAAAGAGAAGAGCTGCAATATATATATATGAAAAAAAATTTACACAGAAGTGTGATAAGGAACATAAGAAAGCAGACCGATGTAACATCAGCCGAAATTATGTTACATTGAGCTTAACTAAGGGAAGAGAAGATTGTTAGTGGTGCACGGGTTAGTGAAACGATCTAGCTAGCTAAGATAAATATCGGAAATTGGCCTTCTTGCCTTGCTGTAGATGGTGTTTGTTCAAATGATATCACACAAAATGCCACCAACGTAAGTTGAACAATACCTAACGTATTAGAAGTATCATACTAACAACCGCAGAACATCTTTTATCAAAATATCTAACTATGAAGTACTCCCCATAAGGACATTTGTGAATTTACCATCAATACTGAAATCTCACGATAGTAAGAAAGAAGCAGTGATACCGTCAACTATTAACAAAGGTAATTCCACAATGATAAGAATATCCCGTGTTAAAGTGAGCTCTAGGTTATCTCAGCGGGACTTGGAGAACTTATACCAGTGTATAAGATTGATAATCACGAAATATTTATTTGAAATGAGCGATGATGAACTGATGAGTATTTCAGAAAAGACTATTGAAAATGATAAAAGTATCAAATTTAAGAACTTACCTGCTTTCAAGAATAAGCTGGTACTACCTGTTGATCATGAGAATTGGAAATGTCATTTGATTGTATCATTATCAGATATACAAATAGTAAGATCAACAACTCTGGGGGAACCAATATTTGGTGTTAGAGGTACTAAGATCCCATATAATACATTAATGCTTCGAAAGACTATCTTAAAGAAGCAGCCAGAGAAAGAAGAACCTAAGATACTGATGGAAGGACAAAGTCCTGGCAGTAGTAGCCCGGAACATGAGGACTTGGATGTTAAGAAAACTGGATTGAAATATAGATATAGATCTAAGTCAATATTACCAGTACATATTGATCTCCATGTTTATGAAAGGATTAAGGTAAAGAGAAAATGAGGTAATACATTTAACTAAAGTAAATAGTTTAAGATTTTAATATAAATTTTTAATTTATTTTGTTGAAACAAAGACAAATGTATAAGCATACGTAGATAAAGACTAATTTAACTAATAAAACAAATTGATGAGAGTAAATAAGGAAAAAAAGTACAATAAAAATGTAGTTTTTGAGATTAATCAATAAGCATAAACTACTTTAAAGTTAGAAGATAAAAAAGATAAGATAAGATAAGATAATATAAGATAACATAAGATATTTAAAAAAAAGGAAATTGATCCGATTAAGCAGTAGCTTTATCAGCTTCAGCCCATTCTTGTTCAGTAACTTGCATATTTTCAACATCTTCAGCTAATTCATCTTCATCATAAATTTCACCATCAGTTCTTCTAATGGATAAAGTTGGTTTAACTTGAGCGGTTTCAAAAGTCCAGTTAGCTAAAGCATTTTCAGCATCAATGATGATTTGCTTAGAAGCTTCATAACCATCATAAGATGGTCTAGTTTCACCTGGAGTAACTGGAGAATCGTCTAATAATTCTAATAAAGCTTTACCGTAACCAGCAATTAAAGCTAATTTTTCAGAATGTTCTCTCATTGAATCAAAATGGTAAGTGAAAGCAGCCTTTAATTTTTCTCTTGTAATGTTAGATAATTGAGCTTCAGCGACTAAAGATTCAGCTTCAGCTCTAACTAATTCTTGTTCAAGAACAACAATCTTTGGGGATTGTGGATCTTTATATTTTAAGTAAGCAATTTGATCAGTAATTTTTTGTTTACGATCTCTTGATGGTTGAACAGAACCTTCAATATCTCTAATACCTTTTAAAGTAATTCTGTATTGATCATAACGGTCAATGAATTGTTCTTCTAATTCACCAATTTCATAAGTTAAGACACCTAATTTATCGGTAACATCAGAGACATCATCTTCATTATCAGCACCCCAAAGAGATAATTGTTTAGCAGCTGATTTTCTTTCTTTAGCACATAATTCAATAGCTCTCATAACATTTTTTTCCATTTTAACTAATTGTGATAATTTTTTAGCTAATTCAGGTCCAAATGAACCAGCAGTAGTTCTTCTTAAAGTATTTGAAATTGAACCTTTACCAAAGAATCTACCAGTTTTAGTGGTAGATGGTGGTGGAGGTGGAGCAGCTAACTGAGAAGCAGTTGGAGCTCTAGCGGTTCTCATAGAATAAGTACGATGCATGGTGTATAATAGTTTGTTTAGTTATTTAGTTAATTGGTTGAGTAATTAAGTAGATAAACCAAGTAATTAAGAAGAAAAGGGGATAAGTAGATATATAAGTTGAAGATATCGATAGCAATTAGGAGAAACAGAAGGGGGGTTAATTGAAATTGTTAGAAAGTGTGTTAACCAGATTACAGAAAATTTCACTCCTGTGAAACACGATAATTTTGGAAATATGGAATTTCCTAATTGGGAAGAAAGAGTGAGCACTCTACTAGCTGTTGCTATACCAGAGTAGTATATATCACAGTAGCATATATGGTGATGCTCTACTACTACTACACCAGTGTGTAATCACTCTTTCACTGCACTACTCTCCCATAATAACTAACCAAATAGCTAGCCTTTCACTTCTCAGAGTCTCCTCGACTCGTGGAGGAATTGACTTATTTCCTAATTGGGTAAATTTGATTTATCGATCTGTTTTTGTGGCTGTGTAAAGTGGTTGTAAGGTGGCTGGTGCACTGTTGTTATCGTATTGCTTGGGCGGTGTAGTGGTAGTAGGTTATAATGGAGTGTAGTAGAGTGTAGTAGAGTAGGGTAGAGTAGAGTAGAGTAGAGTAGAGTAGAGTAGGGTAGAGTATAATAGGCTGTTAGGGTGCAGTACTTAGTGTAATAAAGTATCTATGTGATACTACACACTACTTAATTTCTACTACTCTACTCCCTTCCTTGCTATTAGTTAGCAATTTAAGATATAGAAATTTCAAGAATTTCTTATCAACGGGAAAAAATAAATTTCTAGAGATCTGAACATATCGTTAAAACACTAGTTGTTCATAGTTATACCAATAGTCACTGCTTCTGATAATATCCACAATGTCTACTATACTCAATGCATACACTAGTTTTCTTAAAAGAAAACCATTCGTTGGAAACGCTTTAACTACAGCAGTATGTATGTGTCTCATTACATTACCATACTAAGAGTAATACTAACGTATAGTACGTACGTACAGTCTTTATTCGGAACAGGTGACGCATTAGCTCAATTAGTATTCCCAGAAGATAAGTCAAAGAGCTATGACTATATAAGAACAGCAAGAGCTATGGTATACGGTGGGTTGATATTCTCCCCCATTGGATCAAACTGGTATAAAATATTGGATAAATTGAGATTCCCAGGTAAGAGATCTACTAACTTAAAATTACAATTGTTCAAAGATACAGCATTCAAAGTAGCTTTTGATCAATTACTATGGGCACCAGTGGGTATCCCATTATACTACTCATGTATGACTTTAATGGAAGGCGGGAATTTACAATCTGTGAAAGAAAAATTGAAAGATAACTGGTGGGATACATTACTAACAAATTGGACTATTTGGCCGGCTTTCCAGTTACTTAATTTTGCATTTGTTCCTCTTCAACATAGATTATTATGTGTTAACATAGCTAGTATACTATGGAATTGCTTATTAAGTTATAGAAATAGTCATACTAAGGGTAATGATCTACCAACTCATTTCCCTCCTGTTCCTGAATAGTTAGTATTAGTTCATACAATAATTACATTTTAGTATAATTTAAAATAATATTCATAGTATCAGTGTAGCGGTTCTTTTTAAAGATCATCCATTCGTGGATCAGGACTCATCTGTAAAGACTGTCGGGCTAAGAATCATCATTAAGTATGAATATCGTATTAGTAATAGTTATACATACAATAAATACTGTGGAGAAAGTTAAGAAGAAGAAGACCAAAGCACTTCTTCCAGTAGTTGGTAAAATAAAATTTTCATATAGCTGGAAGAGAAAAAAAAGACACACAAAAAAACAGCGTCGATCGGCCCATCATTACCCCACCAGCCACAGCAACAAATTTTTTATCTCCAGCCACATACTGCCCAAAAGTGGCGCATTATATTTTTTAATTTCTAATTCTCTCCAAAACATAACAGTTTCAACTAATTTGACCAATCTTATATTTCAACTGTTTATTTATATCTTTATAATCATATTGTTTTGGTGATACATCATTTAATCAATCGTATATTACATCTACCGTTCTCAATATATATCCCATTCACTCATATCCTTGCTTCATATAGCTTAATTGTGATCATAATATACTATACTATCACAAGATATCGCCCACCTTTTATTATTGATATCACAGATCCTACATATATACGTTTCATATATTGAATCATCAATTGCCATTTTTTTTTCTTCATTATATTTATTAGATTGTCTTATTCATTACTGCATTGATTAAATTAGATTAGATTAGATATTACATTATATTACATTACAAAATGATGAAAGGTTTTAAGCAACGATTTAGAACAAAGACTGGTTCTTCAAGTTCTTCGAGTTCTTCAAATTCAAATTCAAATTCAAGTAAGTCTTCAGATAAGAAGAAAGACAAGAAAGAAGAGAAGAGAAGCAGTTCCTCTTCGGATAAAAAATCTTCAAATGGATCTTCTAGCAACAGTGGCTCTCCATCAGTTTCATCTTCTTCGTCTTTGAAAGGTAAATCAGATACAACTTCAACTCCAACTACTCCTACTTCGTCAAACGCTAACATGGTAATAGATCAATCACCTTCTCCTGCTTCATCCAAGACTATGCAAACACCCGTTCCAATGTTAGCCACCACAAATGCTGATGAATTAATCGATTCAAATACTTTAACTCCAACAAGTACTCTTAGAAATAATAGTTTAGAATTACATTCATCTCACTTCGATAGAGGTGTACCTAAAGCCGATGCTGATTTAGACGTGAAGGCTAGAACACCATTGCGTCATTCTTCTTCAAGATTTGAACCAACTGCACATGATCAAGTATTTGAAAGATTAGCCTCTTTTAACGAAGTTGACCCTGAATATTATAATGAATTATTTATTCAAAAAATTGATCAATGTAAAATAATGTTTGATTTTAATGATCCTTCATCTGATATTCAAGGTAAAGAACTGAAAAGATTAACATTATCAGAATTAACTTCTTTAGTTAATACAACTAGAATTACATTCACAGAAGAAATGTATGCTCATGCTATAGATATGTTTAAGATAAATATCTTTAGACCAATGCCTCCACCTGTTAATCCAGTTGGTGATATTTATGACCCTGATGAAGACGATCCTGTTTATGAATTAGCTTGGCCACATATGCAAATGGTTTATGAATTTTTCCTTAGATTTGTTGAATCTCCAGATTTTAACAACTCGATTGCTAAAAATTATATTGATCATAATTTCATATTAACTTTATTAGAACTGTTTGACTCTGAAGATTCAAGAGAAAGAGATTGCTTAAAGACAACATTACATAGAATTTATGGTAAATTCTTAAATCTACGTGCTTTTATAAGGAAATCAATAAATAATGTTTTCCTTACTTTTTGTTATGAAACAGGAAAATTTAATGGTATTTCTGAATTATTAGAAATCTTGGGATCAATCATTAATGGTTTTGCTTTACCTTTGAAGGAAGAACACAAGATATTCTTATGCAGAGTCTTATTACCATTGCATAAACCAAGAAGTTTATCATTATATCATCCACAATTAGCTTATTGTATAATTCAATTCCTGGAAAAAGATCAAACTTTGACAAAAGACGTTGTCTTAGGGTTACTGAAATTTTGGCCAAAGATAAATTCTCCAAAAGAGTTAATGTTCCTTAATGAAATCGAAGATATATTTGAAGTTATCGATCCTTTAGAATTTACTAAGATTCAAGTTAAACTTTTCCAACAAATTGCAAAGTGTACATCATCTCCAAATTTCCAAGTTTCTGAAAAAGTTCTTTGTTATTGGAACAACGATTATTTCATTGGTTTAGTTCAAGAAAATGTTTCTACAATTTTACCAATTATATATCCTGCATTATACGAATTAGCCATTCCTGAAATAGAATTAATGAATTTACACCAAGAACAACAACAACAGCAATCCCAGCAAGATCCAAATGCTTCATCAAATAGTTCAATTGAAATTAATTACGATGATTTAAGTTACTCAAATAACTGGAATAGAACTCTTGGATCATTAGCTTATCATGCATTAAAAATATTAGAAGAATCAAGTGGTGACTTATATGAAAAAGTAGCAATGGAATATAAAATTCAATCAGAAGAAAAGAAAAAACATGAATTAGAATTAAAAGAAAATTGGAATAAATTAGAAAATTATGTTAATAAATTAAAACAACAAGGTCAGCAAGGACAACAACAACAACAACAACATATACAGACGCAACAACAGGAATTGGAAGTTGATCAGGATCACCCAATGCCACAAGCTCAACAAGGTTGAACTACTCATTTCACTCATTCATTACATGTATAGTTTACATATTATATACTCATCTCATTGAATACCATTTTTAGTTAGTTTCATTTTATATTAAAATTATGTAGGGTTTTCTTTATTAATATATAAGTTTATGTAGCTGCTTTATATTCTCTGAGAATAACAGGAACAGAAGAAGGTGGTAATGCACCAACTTCTGTTATAATTTTTTGAATATATTCAGGTGGTGTTAAATCGTACAAAATGTTTAAGATATTTAATTGTGGTATATCTTTCCAATTTGCTAAAGTATTACTACTATCTGATTGATTATTTGTTTTGTCATTATTGTTATTTGATTTCTGTTGTTGTTGTTGTTTCTTTGGCTCGTTTTCTAATTCTAAGTTATTTAAGTACTGTTCTAAATTGAAACCAGTCTTTATGAAAGGTTTAGTATTGATTAAATCATCACCATCACCTAATTCGTTCAATGTTACTGAATCTAATTGCACTTTATCACTGAATTTAATAGATTCACAACAAACTAATACAGGAATATTCTTATTTTTAGCACTCATTGCCACTAATGCTGAACCAACTCTTGAGTATAATCTACCATTTGATAACATTGAATGAGCACCAAGGAACACAGTATCAACATCAGCAGATTCTAATACTGTACTCAAGGAATTAATCAGTATATATTGACATTTGATATTACTTATATTTGATAATTCTTTAGCTAATTTCTTACCTTCAAATAATGGTTTTGAATCAACGATGATAATTTCAAAATTTTTCTTTTCATCAATGGCACAATACTTGAATAACTGCTTCAGAACTTCTGAATGTCCATAAGTTAATACTTTAGATCCATTAACGATATGCTTTGATGCCATTTGTGTTATAACTTTATCTGAATATTTGATCTTTTCACTTATAAATTCATCAATATGTTCACATAATTTTGTCTTTGCTTCAATATCTGACATATCAATTGGTATAATTGAAATCTTTTGCTTTAACCATCTGATGGCATTACCCATTGAAATACTGAGAGGTCTACCAGATTTCAAGTATTCAATTTGATGTGATAAGTGAGAAGTTAAATTTCTTTGTAACGAAGTACCTTCTGGAGTCTCGTAATCTAATATAACATCTTTAAAAGTTTCTAGCATTGCAGTACATCTAGCTGTTGATCCCACAATTCTATAAGTCGATATTTTCAAAGTGAGACCTAATATAGATGGATGCACGATATTAGCAATTTGTGGAGACGCTGAGATTCTCTGTTCTCTGGTTTCAAGATGTCCAAACATAGGTGGGATCTTCTTTGAATCTTCTTTAACTTTTGCAGAATTCAATTGTTTTTTGATATGTGATGCAGTCTTTGCTTGTTTCTTCTTCTCTTCAATCTTACTAGCAATCATTTGCTGTTTCTCAGCGGCAGCTGGTTGAGCCATATCTCCACCCATTGCGGCTTTGGCTGCGGCTCTCTTAGCAGCTTTCTCTTTCTTCTTTAATTCTTTCAATTCCTTATTAGAGATCTTACCATCATCGGCAGCGGGAGCAGAAACAGCGGGAGCTGGCGTGGCAGCTTTCTCTGGCGCAGAGCTTGGCTGTGTGGACATGTCAGTACAGAGTGTAGATAGTGTATAGAAATGCAATGGAATACCACTCCTTCAACTGATGATTCATCTTCAATTATCCATTTCCTTTCAAATTTTTTTTTCTTTTCCCACTGGAAAAAATCGAGATTTTGAGTATATTATCGACCCTTAATCGACCCTGCTATAATCGACGCGACTTTGCAAAAATAGAATCGACGCGCGTCGCTTAAATGTGTTCTGGAATTTACGCTTATGGCAGCGTAAATTTCATACTCTTTTTAATACCCCTAACACCTCACAGTTAAGGAAATAATTATTTTCAGAAAAAAAAATATTGAAAAATTTTACCATAGAATAAAAAAAATCAAGCAACGCCAAAGAACTGATACACCTCTGATTGTTCACTTTAATTGTATTCAATTAGTATTTGAGCATATTTGTTAATACATATCTATATAATTATACAATACTTACAAAATGGCTCCACAATTAGACGCAGAAGAAGCTGAAAAAAACATTCAAATGTGGAAGGTCAAGAAATTGATCAAGAATCTTGAAAAGGCTAGAGGTAGTGGTACTTCCATGATTTCACTTATTATCCCACCAAAAGGTCAAATTTCCATTATTCAAAAGATGTTGACCAATGAATATGGTACTGCTTCGAATATTAAATCAAGAGTTAATAGATTATCCATTTTATCTGCAATTACATCTACTCAACAAAAGTTAAAATTATATAACAAAACTCCACCAAATGGTTTAGTGGTATTCTGTGGTGATGTTATCACTGAAGAAGGTAAAGAAAAGAAATTGAACATTGATTTTGAACCATTCAAACCAATTAACACTTCTTTATACTACTGTGATAATAAATTCCATACTGAAGCTTTATCGGAGTTATTGGAAAGTGATGACAGATATGGTTTCATTGTTATGGATGGTAATGGTGCCTTATTTGGTACTTTAAGTGGTAATACTAGAGAAGTTTTACATAAATTCACCGTTGATTTACCAAAGAAGCATGGTAGAGGTGGTCAATCTGCTTTACGTTTTGCGAGATTAAGAGATGAAAAGAGACATAATTATATCCGTAAAGTCGCTGAAACAGCTGTTCAAAATTTCATCACTGCCGATAAAGTTAATGTTAACGGTATTGTCTTAGCTGGTTCTGCTGATTTCAAGACTGAATTAGGTAAATCCGATTTATTCGATAACAGATTACAAGCTAAGATTATAAAAGTTGTTGATATCTCATATGGTGGTGAAAATGGTTTCAATCAAGCAATTGAATTATCTGCTGAAACTTTAGCCAATGTTAAATTCATTCAAGAAAAGAAATTAATTACTCAATATTTCGATGAAATCAGTTTGGATTCTGGTAAATTCTGTTATGGTGTTGAAGATACTTTGAAAGCCTTAGATTTAGGTGCTGTTGAAATCATGATTGTCTATGAATCTTTAGATGTCACTAGATACACTTTGAAAGATTCTGAAGGTAACTCTGTTATTGTTCATGCTTCTCCAGACCAACCAAAAGAAACTTACATGTTAGATAAATTCACTGGTACTGAAATGGAAATTATTGAAGAAATGCCATTTTTAGAATGGTTAGCTGAAAATTATAAAAACTATGGTGCTACTTTAGAATTTGTTTCTGATAAATCTTCTGAAGGTGCTCAATTCGTTAAAGGTTTTGGTGGTGTTGGTGCTTTATTACGTTATAAAGTTAATTTTGAACAATTAGCTTCTGATTCAGAAGATGAATACTTTAGTGATTAAATTTAGTCATTATTTATTGTTTTACGTTTTAATGTTTCCTTTTGTTATCGCATAGTTTGATATCTAACAAGGTATCACTCTTCATATCCGTCTTTTAGTTATATTTTTTTAAACTTTTTTTTTAATTTTTTTTGGTTTTTTTTACTGATTAAAACATGTACTATATATACACATTATATAAAATTCTTTATAGTTTAATGCAAAATGTTTATCTACTAAATATTATCTATTTGTAAATCTAAGTTAACTTTTGTTTTTTCTTCTTTGAAGAACCAGTTTTCAAAACGTCAAGAGCATCTTGTTGTAAATGACCCATAATTGAACTATTCAAACTACCTTCTTTCATTAAAATTTGAGCAATGTTAGTCAAACCACTTGAAATATAAGAAGTTCTACCAACTTTCCGTATTGGATGACTTAACATTCTTTTCAATTCAGCTCTTTGTCCCTTCATATCATTTTTACTTAATTTCTTACCTTCTTTTCTCTTTCTATCTCTCTTTAAGAAATCATCTTCTTCTAAATCGCTTAAATTTTCGATACCTAATTCTTCGGCAGCTTCTCTCATCCAATGATCTTCTTTATTTATCGATTGCGAGTTGATTTCCGAATCAGCTAATGATGCAGCTAATTCAACTCTTGGTTTCAATTGGCTAACAATGTCCATCTCTAAAGGTAATGTCTTAATTTCATCAACTGTATCTGATTTATTAACAATTTTTCTCAATTTACGTAATGGACCACTAGCTTCTTGTGGGGAACACAAAATAATGGAAACACCCTCAGTTCCTGCTCTGGCAGTTCTACCTGATCTATGAATGTAAACATCTGCAGAACGAGGTAAGTGATAATGAACAACATGATCAATACCGTTGATATCAAGACCTCTAGCTGCGACATCTGATGCAATAAGCACAGAACTAGTTTTTTGTTGCTTAGCTTTAACTGAATTAGCAGTAAATCTTTCAATTGATCTCAATCTTTGCTTTTGCATCATTGATGAATGTAATGAAACTGTTGGAATGTTCAAATTGTTCAACATTGGCGCTAACCTCTTAACTGAATCGATGGAGTTAGTGAAGACTAATGTTGTACCTGGGAACATCAATAAGAAATAATACAAGAAAAGGTCACGTTCAGTTGGACCACATGGAATCAATGCTTCAGTGACTCTACCAGCAACGACTTCTTGTGGATTAACATCGATATAAACTGGCTTAGACTTGAATTTCAGTTTTTTGGTCAGTAATTGTAAGACTTCTTTTCTTTCCTGTTCAGAATCAACATGCTTGTTATCAACTTCTTCAATCTTACGCTTTTTATCTCTTCCCTTTTGTTGTGGCTGTGGCTTCTTATCTAATTTCATGAACAAATCTTTAGAGAAAGTAGCTGAGAACACTAAAGTTTGCCATTTCTTGAACTCTAAGGTTTCCTTTGGTCTGAAATTATTTAAAATTTCCAAAATCTTATCTAATTCTTCGAAATGACCATCTTGTAACAATCTATCAGCTTCATCAAAGACAACTATATCAGTAGATGCTAATTTGATGGCAATATCATTCGATTTTTCCATGATTTCGAGAAAACGACCTGGAGTAGCTACAATAATACGTGGATTGTAACTTAGCATTCTTTCTTGTTTTAGGACAGATAAACCACCAGTCAATGAACAAATTGAGTTGGGTCTCATACTAGTATACTTAATCATTTCTTTCAAATGTTTCATGACTTGATTAGCTAATTCTCTAGTTGGTGCAAATATGATACCATTTGGATGAACTTGTTTTGTATTAGCTGAAGCAAAAGCTTTTTCTAAAATAGGGATACCGTATGCTAAAGTTTTACCAGAACCTGTGATAGCTTTACCAATTACGTCTTTACCTTCTAATGCCAATGGGATTGTTTGCTGTTGAATTGGAGTTGGTTCTTCATACGTTAATTTTGATAACCCATGTAAAGTATTTATTGATAATTTTATACCTTTATCTGTCCATTTTGGTAAACTTATATCTTCATCAGGTAATGTTGACAGATCTGCAAATGCATTTTTATTTTCTGTAGATTCTAATTCTTCCTTAGATTGTTTTTTCTTTTCCTTTTTGGATTTTTCCTTTGATGGTGCAACTTCTTCTTTAGATTCTTCTTCAAGCGCTTCCTCAAGTTCTTCTTCAAGTTCTTCTGATTCTTCTTCCTCAGCCTCCTCTGGCTGTTCTTCTGCAAATACTTCCTCATCATCTTCAACCAAACCTTCAGACTTCTGCTTTGCATCATACACTTCAAAAGGATCTTTTTCTTCTTCCTCTTCCTCACCATCGGCTTTAACTTTAACTTCATCTTTAACAGAAAATTGAACGGTACCATCGACAACTTTAACACCCACACCATCTATCTCTTCTAGTCCATAAAAACCCTCAAAATCATCAAGAGTATCAGGGATCTCAACAGGTTTCCATCTTAAAGTATCTGCTTTAACTACTTTAGCTTTAACTGGGGAATCAGAATTAGAATCCTTTGATTTCTTTGGTGATTTAGTCAAAGCTGAACGTTTTTTCTGTAACGCTTTTTTCTTTTTCAAGATAGACTTCAATACTGCACTGACCATGGCTGTTAATGAGTAGTACTTGACTATTACAATCTTCTTAGAGTCAAGAGTATTTACTGTTCTCAGTTTCATAAAATGCATAATAAAATTTTTTTAAAATTTCTGAAAAATATTTTTTTTTTTCAAAGCGGTGCACAGGGTTCAGGAGAATTTTTTTTTTCAGCTAATCAGTTAAAGAGACGATGAGAAGAGATTGGTAGGATCGAGCAGTAGAAGAAAGGGCAACTGAGTGTGCAACAGAGATATGGCCATGCAGAGGAAGAAGAAGAGGTCCAGTGGGTTACTGTCGAGAAGACAACAAAGCGCTCCGATCACTGCATCAGGAGCCAATTCACGAAAAGTACCGTCAAGTTTGAAACCATTAAGAGCCAGACAACTTATAAGAAGGTTTCACATTCTGTTGAAGACAAAGAGTGTGGTGATCCTGAAACTCTCACAGCGATACAAGCCATTGGAGATTACTGAATCCAATTATGAGTCTATAATATCAAAGAAATTACCGAAAAAATGTTATAAACAGTACACACATAGTAAAGATGAGGTTTTAAAGACATTGAAGATCAATAAGACTCCCAGCACTGCTGATTTCCAGATATCTGATGGTCTAGCGGACGATGAGTTATGCGGGAAGCTAGGAGAGATCGACGGGGAAATAGAGAAAAGAGGTGGGATCAAAGCGTACCAATCAGCATCTACACAGGGACAGGATTCCAAGAGAGGAGGCGATTCATCTAAGAAACTGATTGAATGGTTGAATGAATTAAAATTATATGACAACGAGGAAGAAAAGACAGCACTAGAGATTGGTTGTTTATCATCTAAAAATCTTATATCAACGAGTAAGATATTCAAAGAAATTATTAAGATTGATTTGAACTCACAGGAACCAGGCGTGATAATAGAACAGAATTTTATGGATAGAGAAATACCAAAACGTGATAGTGATAAAGTTAATTTAGTTTCATGCTCCTTAGTGATAAATTTTGTTCCAACACCAATGGAAAGAGGACAAATGTTAGTTAGGATCACTGATTTTTTGAAGAAACCAACTAATAACACACCATCACTCTTGTTCTTAGTACTGCCATTACCATGTGTATCTAATTCAAGATACTTTGACAACACCGTGTTAGACAGTATAATGGCGAATTTAGGATTTGAGAAGTTAAAATACTACGAGGCGAAGAAGGTTGCCTACTGGCTATGGCAGTGGAAGGGCCAAGACCACATTAATAAAAATTACACTCTTGGTAAAAGAGAGCTGCACAATGGTGGCACTAGAAACAACTTCTGTATAGTGCTTAAGTGACCCAGCAATCACTGTGGTCAAACGGATAGAGATAATGACGTATTCAATAAACTTGAAACAGCTTATCAGTAGATAAATGACATCAGCCACAGAAGTACCACGTTCTCTCATAATTAACTAGCCACAATCACACATAGTTAAAATTAATTTCATCAGCCACTGTCAAAGTTGCTTAAATAAAATTAATAAAAAAATAAACCGTTATCTCTGCTGATAATCTTAAGTTTTACTAATTTATAATAAAAGAGATACATTCCCTGCTTAGCCAAATTTGTGTTTTTGTTTCTTGGGAAGTAGTCGTCTTTTCTGATAATATACTCCGCTATACCATATTTATACTCTAATATAATATACTTTACTATTGATGGCTTACCAAGAGTTTGACTTGTTAAAGATCAAAGAACTTCTCATCTCAACGGCGTTGGAAGTTGGCGAATTGATGACGTGTTTTGATCCTTCTTTGACTTACACCGAGAAGAAAAACTCTGTGGACTTAGTCACGGAGCTGGATCAAAGAATAGAAGGTATTATCAAGGAAAGATTATTAGCTCAGTACCCTGATTTCAAATTTATTGGGGAAGAAACTTTCAAATTTGGCGTCGATGAAATCCCTGATGATCGTAAGTACAAGACAAACTATCTATTTTTTAGAGAATATAGGTGTGCAATACTAACATATCTCAACAACTAGCATGCTTCATTATTGATCCACTAGATGGTACTTTGAATTACGTCCACTCGTTCCCAATGAGTTGTACTTCTTTAGCTTTTACTTATAAGAAAGAACCAATAGTTGGAGTTGTTTATAATCCACATCTAAACCAGTTATTCCATGCTGCTAAGAACCATGGTTCTTTCTTGAACTCAAACCCATTGCCAAATTACGCAAATAAACCTATCTCTTTAAAGACTTCATTAATGGCTTTAGAAGGCGGATCCGATAGAGATGGTAATAATTTTGATGTTAAATTTGATACTTATAAGAAATTGATGTCAAAAGAAGGTTCTATGATCCATGGATTTAGATCAACCGGGTCCGCTGCTTTAAACTTATGTTATGTTGCTCAAGGTTGGGTTGATAGTTACTGGATGGCTTGTTTACCTTGGGATTGTGCTGCAGCTTGGGTAGTTGCCGTTGAAAATGGTACCATGATAGCTGACTGCAAGAAAGGGAACTGGAATCCTGTTTCTATTGAAAATCGATTTTTCATCTGTGTTAGAAACGGTATTGGTCAAAAGGAATACGTTGAAGAATTTTGGGATCAATTAACTGGTACTTTATCCACGTGACATCTTTGCAATTACTTATCTATTTATCTTAATAAGTAAATTGCAGTGCACCACTACTCTTATACATCCCTCTATACTATATATATCTCATAGCAAACCACAAATATACTCAGTTATCATCGTAGTTCTCTCTTAATCTCACCAAAATCTAGTTAACTATCCAGGAAAAAATCCAGACGCGTCGCTCTTTTTCATTTTAAAATAAATTTCCTAAATTTCTCACTGGGAAAAAAGGTCAACAAAATCTCAAGTTTTGCCACTCAAGTAAACACATTTGATCAACTTCAAGTTGTTTGTTCCTACATCAATTGATATCTCATACTAAGCTAGCTCTTATATACACAATGGTATGTATAGATCCACTAATTTTCTAATCATTCAACGAGAAATACTAACTTAATCCACTACAGGGACAACAAACATCTCAGCCAGGAGGCAAGAAGAAAGATGATAAGAAGAAAGAAAAACCAAAATATGAACCACCGGTACAGACTGCAAATTTTGGTAAAAAGAAGAAGAAAGGAGCCGTGGTAAATACAAAATTACCTACAATATTACCAAATACTAGATGTAAATTAAAATTATTAAAATTAGAAAGAGTTAAAGATCATTTATTATTAGAAGAAGAGTTCGTTACAAATCAAGAAATTTTACAACCAACAGATCAGAAACAATTAGAGGAAAGAGAAAAAATTGATGATGTTAGAGGTATCCCAATGTCAATTGGTACTTTAGAAGAAATCATCGATGATGATCACGCAATCGTTTCAAGTTCATCAGGTCCTGAATATTATGTTTCAATTTTATCATTTGTAGATAAAGAATTATTAGAACCAGGTTGTCAGGTATTATTACATCACAAGACAGTGTCAATTGTAGGAGTATTACAAGATGAAACTGATCCAATGGTAAATATAATGAAAATGGATAAATCTCCAACAGAATCATATGCAGATATAGGTGGTTTAGAATCTCAAATTCAAGAAATAAAAGAAGCCGTTGAATTACCTTTAACTCATCCTGAATTATACGAAGAAATGGGTATTAAACCTCCTAAAGGTGTTATCCTTTATGGTGCTCCAGGTACTGGTAAAACATTATTGGCAAAAGCTGTGGCTAATCAAACAAGTGCTTCATTCTTGAGAATTGTTGGTTCTGAATTAATTCAAAAATATCTTGGTGATGGTCCTAGATTATGTAGACAGTTGTTCAAAGTGGCAAGTGAAAATGCTCCTTCCATTGTTTTCATTGATGAAATTGATGCAATTGGTACTAAGAGATACGAATCTTCAAGTGGTGGTGAAAGAGAAGTTCAAAGAACTATGCTGGAATTGTTAAATCAATTAGATGGTTTTGATGATAGAGGAGATGTTAAGGTTATAATGGCTACAAATAAAATTGAAAGTTTGGATCCAGCTTTAATTAGACCTGGTCGTATAGATAGAAAGATTTTATTTGAAAATCCTGATCCAATGACAAAGAAGAAAATTTTAACTATTCACACATCAAAGATGAACATTGCTCCAGAGGTCGTATTAGATGACTTAATTAACACCAAGGATGACTTATCTGGTGCTGATATCAAAGCTATCTGTAGTGAAGCTGGTTTATTAGCTTTGAGAGAAAGAAGAATGCAAGTAATAGCTGAAGATTTCAAACAAGCTAAAGAAAGAGTAATGAAAAATAAAATCGAAGAAAACTTAGAAGGTTTATATCTATAGTTGTTCTACCCCTTCATATACACTATATATGTCACGTAATAAAGATAATTCATAAATAAAAAATACACACATTAGTTAACGTATTAGTTAACGTTGTAACCGAGTAATTTGGTATAACCAAAGTAAAATTCTCACTTACACCAGAAATAAAATCTTGAACATTTTCCATGGAGCGCTAAAGTGGGTTTTGAAATATTAATTTTACCGTGGATTACCAGACATTCAATTGATCTGATCTGTTATTCAAATCAATATAATCTCACTTTCACCAGCAGAGGATCATTTCACTATCAATTTTCATCTGCTTGAAACTGGAATTGATCTTCTAAATACAACTCACACATATTAAAAAGCTCATCGGTCAATTGATAATTAAGGAAGTTCAAGTAAACGAAATACAATTATTTACTTAAATTACTATATCTTTCAATAAGTTGCATCTATTTAATGTCTTTGAATGCAACTGGAAAAGATACATTTATATTAAATCATAATAACATTAACAACAACAACGAAAATATAAAAAGTTCCCCAACAACAAAGGGGAAACTCATGGATTTTGTAAGAAGGCATTCATCTTCCTCTTCTCCTTCATCCCCATCAAACTCTTTTTTCCATCTTCATCGTAATACTACAAACATAGCTGCCACTCCAACAACACCGAAAATGGATTCCGAAGATAAAAAACAAAGCCCCTGTGATAGATTATCTTTTGACGTTGCAGTGTTTGAGAATAAGAATGCAAAATTCAGACCAACAATGGAAGATGTTCATACTTATGTTGCCAATTTCGCTGAAAGATTAGATTGGGGTTACTTTGCCATATTTGATGGTCATGCAGGTAAACAAGCTGCTCGTTGGTGTGGTTCAAATTTACATAATATCTTGGTTTCAAATATAATGAAAGATGATCATCTAGATTTACGTGTCAATTTAAACAATTCATTCCTAGAAGTGGATGATATGTTGAAAGACGAGTCAATTGGCATAAGTGGATGCACCGCTGCTGTGGCAGTACTGAGATGGGAAGAAGAAATTGATGACGATAATTCTACTCTTACAACGCCAACAACTGCAACTCCATCTTCTCCTTATCCATTACAACATAACAACAACACTCCATTTGATTTCGTACCTACTACAAAACACAAGAGAATGTTATATACCGCTAACGTGGGCGATTCAAGATTGGTTTTGAATCGTGGTGGTAAAGCAATAAGATTATCGTATGATCATAAATCTTCTGATAAAAGAGAACAGCAAAGAATTGTAAATTCTGGTGGTGTTATATTGAAAAACAGAGTAAATGGTGTCCTCGCAGTGACTAGATCTCTTGGCGACGTGTTTATGAAAAAATCAGTCATTGGATCTCCATATACCACTGCTTGTGAGATAACTCAAGAAGACGATTCTCTTATTATTGCATGTGATGGTCTCTGGGACGTCTGTTCTGACTCTCATGCCATAGAGTTAATCAAAGACATTCAGGATCCAAATAAAGCTGCTAAGATATTATCAGACTACGCCATTTCTAAAAATACTACAGATAATGTTACAGTTATGGTGATAAAATTTGATTCAAGAGTTTTTGATTATAAGAAAAATTCAGTACCTAACAGTGCAACCACTCCTATCACATCAGCTGACTCTAAGGATCAGGCATCCTCTGGCCCTGCTGCTGCTGACAAATTAACGACCGAATGAATATTACTAATCTACTTAATGATCTTCATAATTAATATATAGCACTATTCATTAAACTAATTTAATTTAAGCCAAAATAAGGCAGTGTTCTCAGTAAAAAAAATAAAAAAAATAATCAGCTTTCCGCAAAAATATCTCAGAGGACGATTTTGTTATCTAGTATCCTTAGTGTGGTTTATTTTGTGTTTATCTAGAGTTATATGCTCGTTGTTACTCATTTCTTTTCTGTTCATGAGACTAAGTGTTGAAATCATTGTGGAAACCGTGTAAAAGAAAGAATGGGAAGACTTAATATCAATTTGGCGAACGTCCATTGCGACGAATGTGCAAGAAGTATTTATCGGAGTTTGACATCAAGTTTCACAATTACCCAACATAATGTGCCACTAGGAAACGAACAAGTACTCAATAGCACAGAAAATGATACAGAGAAACCACCTATTATGCTACAACTTACAGCAAATGATTTGGTTATATTGGGTTCAGATGAATTACTCTCAAAAGATGAATCACTTATACTAAGGAAACTAGAGTTAGCTGGGTTTGACATTAACTCATCTGAATTGATAACTTCAAATGGACCAGAAGACGATGGGTCCACCAAAGTCTCTGATTTGATTATAGATCCATTGAAAAGTGTGTTTTATAAAAGTAGATCTAAGCTTGAGTCTCACAGCAGGCAGAAACATCATTTGAAGAGTTGTCTTACATGTCAGAGAGAAAACTTAGAAAAACCATCAAAGGAACCAAAATTGCGTAACTTAATCAAGTCTGTGATGGAAAAGGGGAAAGATGATGATTTGGATTTATCTAGTTCTGATTCAAACGCAAATCTTACCATAGTATCTGATAATCCAACAGAATATAGAGCAGTTCTTTCAATCACAGGTATGACATGCTCTTCTTGCTCTACTTCAGTAGAGATGGCAGTGACTGAAACATTCAAAGATTTAAAGTTACCAACACTTGATTCATCCGGACAGCCTTTAGTTAGTGTTTCAAGAATGACAAATACAGCTGTTGTGATTATACCAGATAAGCAATATATCAATCAAATTGTTGGTGCTATTAGAGATTGTGGATTCGAATGTTCTTTACTTGAGATTTTGCCTATTAGAAGATCATCCAAATATCAAGTAACTGCACTCATTGGTGGTATGACATGCTCAGCTTGTTGTTCAGCTATTGCCAGTGCTACACAAGAGTTAAAATCAGTAGTTGATGTTTCAGTCAATATAGTGAGTAAAACTGGATTGTTTATTGTGAACTCAAATGCTCCAGAGGTCATTGAAGAGTTAAAGAATTGTGTTGAAGATGTTGGTTATGATTTTCAAATTTATGAAATTAAGGAAATAAATCATGCAGCTATTGAAAAGCAATCTAGAACTATCAACTTGAAGGTTGAAGGGATGTATTGTGAACATTGTCCCGAGTCTATTAATTCATACTTAAAAGAATACGGTGATGTTATTGTCATCAAGAATGAAATCACCTTAAAGCATCCATTTTTAAGATTCACGTATGTTCCTAGTCCACCAGAATTAACAATAAGAAAGATATTGGATGGTATAAACGAACTAAATCCCGAATTCAAAGTCGAAATCATTAAAGATGTCAGTTTAGAAGAACATTTGAATAGAATAGCTAATATTGAAAATAGAAGATTATTGAAGCGGTTTATACTGACAGCTTTAGATGTTATACCTACTTTCATTTTTGGTGTTGTTGGAATGTCCTTATTGCCACATGGGAATTCATTCAGGATGTGGCTTCATGAACCTATATGGAGGGGAAATGTGTCAAGAGTTACGTGGATACTTTTTATATTAGCTACACCTATTTATTTCTTTGCTGCTGATACTTTTCATAGAAAATCATATAAGGAGATTAGAGCTCTATGGAAAGGTAATGTTCCATGGACTCGTAGATTTTTGAAATTTGGGTCAATGAATTTATTAATGTCTTTGGGTACAAGTATTGCATATTTCAGTAGTATTACATTGTTGATTCTAGCAGCTAGATCAGAGAGAGAAAGTTCAGGATATACAACAACTTATTTTGACTCCGTTGTGTTCTTAACATTTTTCTTAAGTATTGGTAAGTTATTGGAAGGATTATCAAAGTCAAAGACAACAGAAGCCATAAATAATCTGAGTACTTTCAAAGCATCAATGGCAAATCTTGTTGAAGGTGATAATGAAAGAACTATCAAAGTTGAGTATTTAGAAGTCGGTGATTTTATTCGTGTTAATTTAGGAGAATCTCCACCTTGTGATTCCATTATAGTTCAAGGTGAATCTGAATTTGACGAAAGCGCATTAACAGGAGAATCACATCCGATTAAACATATTAAAGGTGATCAAATTTTCGAAGGTACTTTGAATAAAGGTCCTAATAGTATAATTGCTCAAATATCAACATTACAAGGACATTCATTATTAGATCAAATTGTTAACATTGTAAGAAATGGTCAATTGAACAAAGCACCTATTGAAAAGTTGGCTGATTCACTGACCAGTTATTTTGTTCCTGTTATTACATTACTAGCTATTATTACATGGATTATTTGGCTTTCATTAGGTTTTAGCGGAGTGTTACCTGACTCTTATCTTGATATTGATGTTGGAGGATGGACTATTTGGTCTTTAGAATTTGCAATTGCTGTGTTTGTTGTTGCTTGTCCATGTGGTATTGGTCTTGCTGCACCAACTGCACTTTATGTTGGTGCTGGATTAGCCGCCAAGAATGGTATTCTAGTAAGAGGTGGAGGAGCTGCTTTCCAAGAAGGATCAAAGGTTGAAGTTGTTTGTTTTGACAAGACGGGTACTCTGACCATGGGAGGTGATCCACAAGTGACTGATCATGTCACTGTTGGTAGTTATAAAGATAATTTAGAGTTTGGATTACAAGTTGTGAGAGATTTAGAGTTAGGATCTAATCATCCTTTGTCTATTGCCGTTAAAAAATTTGTTACCACTATCTGTGAAGAGAAGAGTATTGTTTTGAAGACTACTAAGATACCGAATATTGAATCAGTAGC
This sequence comes from Wenyingozyma methylovora, assembly GCA_030570175.1. NCBI lineage: Eukaryota > Fungi > Ascomycota > Pichiomycetes > Pichiales > Pichiaceae > Wenyingozyma > Wenyingozyma methylovora. Next base: position 54,985 of record JAJLVC010000025.1, on the reverse strand, counting down.
AGGAAGAGGTTTGAAAGGTGACTTTATTGATGAAATGTATGAAGGGGGTAGCGCTATACTTGGCAATGAATTTTTCTTGAAAGAAAATGGTGTTGAGTTTGGCGAGACAGATCAGGAATTACTGAACAGCTGGAAAAGCCAAGGTAAGAGTTTGATACTGGTAGCTGTTAAAATGAGGCTAGATGAAAAGTTTGAACCTGTTTTATATTTAGCCGCCAGAGATGAGGTAAGACCAGAGGCAAAATCAGTGATTGAGCATTTGACAAAGCTCGGTATAGAATCATACATGGTCAGTGGAGACAACGAACAAACCGCGAAGGCCGTTGCCTCAGAGGTAGGTATTAAGACAGAGAATGTGATTGCAGGAGTGCTACCAGAAGAGAAGGCTAACAAGGTGAAGTGGATACAAGAGACATACCACGCTAAGGAAAACACGGTAGCACGTCGTGCTATAGTGGCCATGGTAGGAGACGGAATCAACGATGCTCCAGCGCTGTCGGTAGCAGACATTGGAGTGGCCATGGGCTCGGGCACAGACTTAGCGTTGACATCGTGTGACTTCATCCTGCTGCCACCACAGTACCCGCTGGTTACGCTGCTGAAGCTGCTCGAGATCTCCAAGAAGGTGTTCCACAGGGTTTACTTCAATTTCGGATGGGCGCTCGTGTACAACATGATCGGTGTGCCCATCGCGGCCGGTGTGATCTACCCATACCACAACAGCAGATTGAACCCCGTGTGGGCCAGTGCTGCGATGGCACTCTCCAGCGTGAGCGTGATCCTGAGCTCGTGGCTGGGCCTCAAGTGGTACGTGCCAGAATCTGCCAAGCTCACCGCAGTACACCAGACGGCTATCCCACCCGCGATATCCGACGCTCTCACTTAATGATCGCTGATTGCAAATTCTCGCGCTGCCATTGGCTGCTCCTGCGATTTTTACAGGAATCCGTGTCTCTTCCGAAAAGAGAACTCAGTTTTTCTGGAGAAGAGCTCAAGACAAAAGTTTTCAAATAGGAGTGTGTAGAATTAATTAAATAAAATTAGATGTATATACAGTCTTGTTATCTTTAATATAACTTAATTGATCTAATATATTTGTTCTCTATCAAACTGATATTCTCTAATTGATTCTTACTCTTTAGATCCACTGGACTTGGGCGTTAATTCAAATAGAAAAGAAAAACACAAACAATATTTCAATATTAATATCAACTTCGTTAAATAATCTCAAGTTAATATCAGTATTTATAGTTTGAATTTGAAAGATGCTCTCTGCTACTAATACTCTTAAGACTCTTTCTTCAAAGAGATTCTTCTCTTCCACTGCCTCAAGCAAACAAATTATCACAAAATTCAATGATTTAAACGGTAAAGTTGCTGCTTCAGCAATGGCTAAAGATTACCATGTTATTGATCATGAATATGATTGTTTAGTCATTGGTGCCGGTGGTGCTGGTTTAAGAGCTGCTTTTGGTTTAGCCCAAGATGGTTACAAAACTGCTTGTATCTCCAAATTATTCCCAACTAGATCCCATACTGTCGCTGCTCAAGGTGGTATTAACGCTGCTTTAGGTAATATGCATCCAGATGATTGGAAATGGCATATGTATGATACCGTTAAAGGTTCAGATTGGTTAGGTGATCAAGATGCTATTCATTATATGACTAGAGAAGCTCCAGATTCTATTATTGAATTAGAACATTTCGGTTTACCTTTCTCAAGAACTGAAGAAGGTAGAATTTATCAAAGAGCTTTCGGTGGTCAAGCTAAAGAATATGGTAAAGGTGGTCAAGCTTACCGTACTTGTGCCGTTGCTGATAGAACTGGTCATGCTTTATTACATACTTTATATGGTCAATCTTTAAGATATGATACTCATTATTTCATTGAATTCTTTGCTATGGATTTATTAATGCATGATGGTAAAGTTGTTGGTTGTATGGCTTATAACCAAGAAGATGGTACTTTACATAGATTCAAAGCTCATAAGACTGTTATGGCTACTGGTGGTTACGGTAGAGCTTACTTCTCTTGTACTTCTGCTCACACTTGTACCGGTGATGGTTACGCTATGGCTGCCAGAGCTGGTTTACCATTAGAAGATTTAGAATTCGTTCAATTCCATCCTTCCGGTATTTACGGTTCAGGTTGTTTGATTACTGAAGGTGCTAGAGGTGAAGGTGGGTTCTTAGTTAACAGTGAAGGTGAAAGATTTATGGAAAGATATGCTCCAACCGCTAAAGATTTAGCTTCAAGAGATGTTGTCTCAAGAGCTATTACTATGGAAATTAATGCCGGTAGAGGTGTTGGTCCATTAAAAGATCACATGTACTTACAATTATCTCACTTACCAGCTTCTGTCTTAAAGGAAAGATTACCAGGTATCTCTGAAACTGCTCATATTTTCGCTGGTGTTGATGTCACCAAAGAACCAATTCCAATTTTACCAACAGTTCATTATAATATGGGTGGTATCCCAACTAAATGGAATGGTGAAGTTGTTAAACAAAATGCTAACGGTGAAGATGAAGTTGTTGAAGGTTTATTAGCTTGTGGTGAAGTTGCTTGTGCTTCTGTCCATGGTGCTAATAGATTAGGTGCTAACTCATTATTAGATTTAGTTGTCTTTGGTAGAGCTGTTTCTCACACTATTAGAGATCAATTAAAACCAAACACTCCACATAAAGAATTACCAGCTGATATTGGTTTTGAATCAATTGCTAACTTAGATAGAATAAGAAATGCTAATGGTGATGTTGAAACTGCTGAATTAAGATTAGAAATGCAAAGATCTATGCAAAGACACGTTGCCGTTTTCAGAGAACAATCTATATTAGATGAAGGTGTCAAACAAATGAAAGAAATTGATGCTAAATTTGAAAGAATTAAGACTACTGACAGATCTATGATCTGGAATTCTGATTTAGTCGAAACTTTAGAATTACAAAACTTATTAACCTGTGCTAGACAAACTGCTGAATCAGCTGCTGCCAGAACCGAATCCAGAGGTGCTCACGCTAGAGATGATTTCCCAGAGAGAGATGATGTTAACTGGAGAAAGCATACTTTATCTTACCAAACTAAATCTGGTGAACCAGTTAAAATTGCTTACAGAGATGTTGTTGCTACCACTTTAGACGAATCTGAATGTAAACCAGTTCCACCATTCAAGAGAGTCTATTAGATAGCTCCCCATCTTCTCAATATCCATATATAATACATAACATAACCACTACATAACAATATTATTCAAGTTTTAATTTAACTATAGTAGAAGTAATCTAATTTAACCAAGAGGGTAACAAAATATTTCAAAATATTTTTTTTTTACTTACATAATCCAAAAATATTTTTTTTAAATTTTTTTTTTTTCTTACATGAAAATTTTAAAGGTCCTTAAGAACTGTATGAGATAAAGATATACTTCTTGCTACAGTGTATACACCTGAATCGAAGATAACTACTAGAATGCCTTCAAAGGAAAGAGGAGTTAAGAGATCAGCCCCACAGCCAAAAGCTGCCGCTGTTCCAAACAAGAAATCAAAGGCTTCTGCTAAGAAAGTAGTAGCCGAAGTTGATTCTGATTCAAGCTCAGAAGAAGAAGACGACGACGACAGCATGTCTGAAGCTTTCTCCGATGATGACGAAGATGTTTCTGGATCTGATAGCGAGGACAATGCCAGTGACTCTGAATCTGACTCTGAATCTGAAGACGAGTTGGACAAAGTTGGAAAAGAATCTGTTGAATCCGATGAGGAAGAAGCTGAAGCTGATGAAGATGAAGATGAAGATAATGACGAAGAAGTTGGAAAAGGTAATACTGAAATTGACGAAAACAAAAAGACATCTAAAGAGCAACATGAAGAACAAAAGAAACTTCTCAGTGAAAGAAAATTGAAAAGAAAGTCAGGTATTGAAGTTCAAAGAATTAAACACTTATGGGAAAGATTAAGAGTCAAAAACCCACCTTTACCTAAAAACGTCAGAGATAAACTATGCGATGAAGTATGGGAATTATCTCATGATGTTATCAGAGACCTTGTCTTAAAGCATGATGCTTCAAGAGTTGTTCAAACTTTAGTTAAATACTGTTCAAAGGAAAGAAGAGAAATAATAACAAAAGCATTAAAGGGTAACTTTTATGTCTTAGCTACTTCAGCTTACGGTAAATATCTTCTGATCAAATTATTACATTATGGATCTAAGGATTCAAGAGAATTGATCTTATCCGAGTTACACGGTAAATTAAGAAAATTAATGAGACACAGAGAAGGTGCCCATGTTGTTGAAGATTTATATGTCCTTTATGCATCTCAAAAACAAAAACGTCAAATGATTAGAGAATTTTGGGGTTCAGAATACGCTTACTTCAAAGATGCTGGTGCTGACAAGACTGTTGTTGAAATTTGTGCCGAATCTGCTGAAAAACGTAGATTAATCGCTGCTAATTTATACGGTACTATTAGTGCTTCTGTTGAAAAGGGTTCAACTGGTTTCCAAATTTTACATGCTGCTATGAGAGAATATATTCAAATTATGCAAGATAAAGAAATTAGAGAATTTGTTGAATTATTACAAGAACAAATTGCTGAATTAGTTCACACTCCAGAAGGTTGTGAAGTTGCATGTACTTTAATTGCTTACTCAACTGCTAAAGAACGTAAAAATATTTTGAAAAATTTGAAACCTCATGCTCAAGCATTAATCACAAATGAACATGGTCAATTAGTATTACACACTATCTTCATGACAGTTGATGATACTGTGTTAATCAACAAGACTTTTGCATCTGAATTCAAGGATAACATGCATGAATTAATCACTGATAAGTTTTCAAGAAGACCTTTCATCTATTTACTTAACGGTTTAGATAAAAGTTATTTCTCACCAATTGTCTTGAAAGATATTACTAAATACCAAGAATTTTCAAAGGAAACATCAAAGAAACCAGAATTACAAAGAAGAAGAGAATTATTAAAACATTTCTGTCCAATATTCTATGCTGCTATCTTAGAACGTCCATACTATGTTTTAGGTGAAAATATCGGATCTCAATTCATTCAAGAACTAATCTTGAATAATGAATTTGCCGACGAAGAAAACTCTGATCCATTTGCCGAACAAAGAGCTGCTCTTCTGAAAACTGTTATAGATTGTGTTAAAGGTGACTTAACAAAGAGCGAACACTTAATAAATAAACCATTCACTGCTAGACTTTTGAGAACTTTGATTCAAGGTGGTAAATGGAACAACGCTGAAAAGACAATTGTTAAGATCGAAAATTTTGGAATTGGCTTCGATTTCGCATTACAATTCTCCGAAGAAATCTTTGATAATGGTGACGAGGAAGATGCTCTTACCGCTTGGATCAAATCTCCAGGTTGTTTCGTTGTTGTTGCTTTAGTTGATTCTTTCAAAGAAAATTCATCTGATAAATCTGCAAAGAAATTCTTACAATCTTTAAAGAAACTTAGTAAAGTTATTAAGAAGGAAGCTACTCCAGAAAACAAAGGTGCTCAACTCTTAGCTAAGCTTTTATAAGTGTATAACTACTCATTTTCTCTATAATTTTGTGTATAAACGTTTGAATAAATTTAAATTTTGATAAATTTTCAGTAGAAAGACTCGCCGATTTTCCTAAAACAGAAATTTGATGAAGGAAAAAAAATTTAATATATAATTTTTTTTTATTTGATGTACCAGAATCAACCAGATCAGAAGAGAACAGAGCAGACTAGGGGCCTTACATACCATAGATATGTTTCAGCTTTCAGTACTCACGGATCTTTTGAGAATACCTCCACATTTATTCAATCTTCCTATAAGTGAAGCCGTGAAAAATGAGCTCAATATAAAATATGCAAACAAAGTTATACACAAATTAGGGTTAGTAGTATCTGTATGGGATATAACATCTATTGACGATGGTCTTATCAAACCAGGTGACGGTGCATCATTTGTGAACGTTAAATTCAGATTACTCATTTGGAAGCCATTTGTAGGCGAAGTGTTAACAGGATGGATTGAAAAATGTACAGAGGAAGGAATTAAAGTTAACTTAGAATTCTTTGATGATATCTTTATACCAAGACATTATCTATTCGAAGGTGCATACTATTCAAAAAGTGATAATGCTTGGATATGGCAAACTGATGAAGAAACCAAATTATATCTTGATGTCTCTGAAAAGATAAATTTCAGAGTGGAAGAAGAAATTTTCACAGATGTCAAACCAAAAGGCCCTGATAATAGTTTAACCATGACCAACACCGATGTTGTCGATTTAGATGCCGAAGAAGAGAAAAAGGAAAAAGTACCGCCATATGCTATCATTGCAAGTTGTCAAAACGACGGTATGGGATGCTTAAGTTGGTGGGAATAAATAGTCATTAAACCATTGTATATATATATGTTACTGTCTGTCACTATATATAAATTATCTGTATATTAATTAAACAAAATAGAACTACTGAATAGTAAATATATATGTTTATATCGATTGTAGTTTCATGAATTATTTATTTAAATCTATATTATACTAAATACGATGATGAGACTAATTATATTGCATATATCTACTAGTAGAACTGAATTTCATATTACCTTTAATAACCTTTTCAACAGCAGCCAAGAAATCCTTTTCAGTGGCAACTTTTCTTCTAGATCTGATAGCAAACATACCAGCTTCGGTACAGACTGATCTCAACTCAGCACCAGTTGCATTTGGACATAATCTTGAAATTAATTCCCATCTTATATCTCTTTCACAAGACATCGATTTAGAATGAATACGGAAAATGTTAGCACGACCTTCAAGATCTGGTAAAGAAAATTCAACTTTTCTATCTATACGACCAGGTCTAAGTAATGCAGGATCTAATGTATTTGGTCTATTTGTTGCAAACATAACTTTAATATTACCTCTTGGATCGAAACCATCTAATTGAGTAATCAATTCCAACATAGTTCTTTGAACTTCATTATCACCACCAGCACCATCATCAAATCTAGCTCCACCAATGGCATCAACTTCATCAAAAAATATAATACATGCTTTCTTTGTTCTAGCCATTTCAAATAATTCTCTCACCATTCTTGCACCTTCACCAACATATTTTTGAACTAATTCTGAACCAATAACCCTGATAAATGTAGCATCAGTTCTATTAGCAACAGCCCTGGCACAGAGTGTCTTACCAGTACCTGGAGGACCATATAACAGTATACCTTTTGGTGGATCAATACCTAATTTAACAAATCTTTCTGGTGATAATAATGGTAATTCAACAACTTCTCTTAATTTTTCAATTTGTTCTTTACAACCACCAATATCATTATATGTAACATCTGGTTTTTCTTCAACTGTCATCATGGTCACACTTGGATCAATTCTAGGAGGTAATGGAAGTTGAATTTCATATTTTGTTCTATCAACACCTACTCTCATACCTTCATCAATATCAGTAGGAGACACACGCTCACCCAATCCTACAACGAATTTAGCAATTTGTTTAATATTTATAACGTATTTTGATTTTTCATCTGGTTCATCACTTGAAGCAGCAGCTTCATCTGCTGATTTTATGATCTTAGTACATCTAGCCACTTGTAATGGTTGTTCTTCACCCATTCTTCTTTTATCTGCGGCAACATCCCAAAGACTTGGATTTGATAAACCTGTATCACTTTCTTCAATTCCTATCTTTTGTTTTATCTTTGTTTCTATTTCTTTCAAGTCTTTTTCTATTTGCTTTATAGAAGTACTATATGGAGCTGCACTATAAGTCTTTAACACTTGAATATCATCTTCACTTAATGGTTTGATTTTCTCTTCTTTGGCTTCCTCTCCTTCGACTGGAGCTTTATATTTTTCCCAATTTTCGTTCGCAGGCATATTCTACAATATCAATTGGGTGTATATGGAGATTAGTAGATTATATTGCTACCTAAATAAGCTAAATAAATGCTATACACCAAAACCGATTTGTTATTTGCCATCGTAATCAAAAAGGCTCGCTTGGTTTTCGTTCAGGAATTTGTTTTCAATTTTTGAGAAGTGTGCTACTCGTAAATTTCACCTGAGCACCAGATACTTTGAGATTATTGGTCTACTATGGAGAACTTAGTGGTGAAGGACACTGTCTGTGGGTTGGTATAAGTGTGTTGCTGTTCTTCATCAGGTGGTGCTGTCTGGGAAAATGTTGACAGCGGAATTTCCAGCAGTTTTCGTTGTTCTTCTACAGGCAGAGAAGTAATTTTATTAGCTTCAACAGCTACTTCTTCTTTGAGCTCGCGCAGGAGTGCAGATGAAGGGTGTAGAACCTCTTTTATGCTTCTTAAATCTTTGAAGATGCTATCTTTGTTCTTGGTGACGACTTTCGCAGTACTCACAAACTCTGGGTCCAAGTAGAGTGATTCGGACTCTGCTGATAAATGTGTTGGTAATGTCTTCGGTATATCTTGTATATCAATGAACTTTCTCTTTGGTAAACATTTATCTAATGCCAGGAATGAGGTTGGTTGAAGAGGCTCATCAGCTCGTAATGGAACAACTTTATCATCTTCGTCTTCTTCAGCACTCAATTCCAGCTCAATTTCATCGTCGTTAGAAGTCTTCACATCTGCACTTCCAACTACCTTCTTTTCATCTTCATCTTCATCTTCATCATCATCACTCAACTCCAACACTATCTCATCTTCATTCTCAACTTTAGCTTTCTTCTCAGTATGCTGACTCTCTTCCAATTTTCTTTTCTTTTCCCAGTCTATGGTGACTCTATATTCAGTATGTAAATGTGCACTAAACCATTTGGACGGTTTCAAAGCCTGTAGTAATTCTCTATTAACAGGTGACCCCAACTCTCCTTTTCTTATATCTTCTTTGAAAAACGGCTTTTTATTCAAAAGGTACTTCACAGATCCGTATTTATATATCCCTTCAGGCCAATCATGACTCAAAAACACTGATTTATTATTATATTTTTCTGTTAATAACATCTTGATATAATCTTCTTTTCTCACATGATACACTGATCGTATACTTGAATTGTTATAAGGTATAGTCTCATATCTTTGCTTCATAAAATTATATGGGTTCCAGATACCTGAAATACCCATTATTTTCAAACCTTTATACCATACGACACCAGAATGACCAAGATAGTAAATATTAGGACAAACCCAACCACCGTATTTCAACTCATCTAAATAATTTGAAGCCTCGTGATTACCACCAATGAAGATAGTCAACACAGGTGCAGTCTTCTTACCGCTATAGTAATCTGGAAAGTCTCCCATTCTTTTATACTTAGGAGGAACGTTTAGACATTCTAAATCAGCTTTATTACGAATACTTTGAAAATCACCACAGATTAAAAGTAGATCAACTTTGGGACCTCCCTTCAGTGCGCTGTAAATCTTGTCCAGCTCACCATGACAACAGCCCTCTATAGCCACTCTCAACGTACTACCTAGTTCCTGCATCCCGACTGAAGTAAACAACGACTACTCTTGGCTAGAGTGCTTACTTACTACCACTTCAGCTAGCTACCCATGAAATTATCTTAATCATAGCTAGCAACGCAAAAGGTGCACAGAAGTTGAGCCGCACAAATTTTAGCAAAAAATCCCATTTCGGCAATCGGGGATTACCTCGAGGAGTGGTTTAAGTGGGAAGTTTTCTTGCACGGTGTTAGTGTATCTGGTTGGGTAAGTGAATGAGTGGGTATCGGTATTTTCTCCTTTTTTAGCCAGTTTGCTTGAGATTTCACTGCCATGTAATTACTAACTACACAATTTCAACATTACTAATATTTGTAATATTTGTAAAATGTATTGATTTGATATAATTTGTGTGTAATGAAAGGATGGATTTACAGCCAAAAGTGAATAAAATATATAAAAATTAACATAATATCTAAAACAAATGAGAAGTGATGTTGGTCAGGACAGCTTAGAATTTGAAGACGTGAGAGTTATCGTAACCCATATCACCTAAAACACCAGTAATAGCACCTTGTTCAGTAGCAGAGACTTTAGCACCACAGATAGACTTGTATAAAGGTGGAGGACCACAGACGAAGATATGAGTATCATCAGAAGGTCCTTTCAATTGTTTTGCTAAGACTTCCTTAGTGATGAAACCAGTTTCTCCCTTCCAATCAAAAGATGGAGTATCAACGAAATAACTAACCTTAAATTGATCTGGATGTTTCTTAGCTAATCTATCTAATTCATCCATCAATAAAATATCATTGACAGTCTTGGAACCGTATAACAAGTTTAATTTGGTCTTATCTTCTGGGTTTTTCAAAGTTTCATGAATGACTTGGTATAATGGGGTAATACCAGTACCACCACCAATTAAAGTAACTTCCTTGAATTGATTTGGAGCCCATTTCCATTTGACAATTGGACCTTTGAATGATAAAGTATCATTTGGTTTCAAGTCAAATATGTGGTTAGACATCTTACCACCTTCGTACTTCTTAATTAAGAAACTAATTTCACCTTGAGTTTCGTTATCAGAAATTGGAGTATATGGTCTAACAACGTTAGAACCTTTTGGAGTGACGAATTTAGTTAATAAACAACTGGCAGTGATTAAACCAGAAACGTCAGTCTTTGATGGGAATTCAAAAGTGAAGACACCGCTATCAGTGGTAACTTGTTTGGTAGTTTTCAATCTCAAGTCAATCCATTCATCGCCACCTTTGAAGACAGCAGCTGAATCGTTCATCATTTTAGCCTTGGTTGAAAAATAGTAAGCTGAACCGACAGTGGCAGCAGCGGCAAGAGGTAAGAAGAATCTTGATCTTGGTAATGAGAATGAAGACATTGTTTTATGTGTAATTGAAGTTGGTAACTGGGCAATTGACATATATTGATAAGTCTAAGAGAAGAAAGTAGGGTATATTTATGTATTATGTTATAATTTCAATAGCAAATAGCAAAAAAGAAAAAGTGTGGATCACCTGGAAGCAAAAAATGAGATTCTGCTTTTTTTAAGAGATTAGCCACTTTCTCTCTTTATTAAAAATGGAGGTGGCGAGTGCTTGAAAGGGATTATTGTGGCTGAGAGCTAGATAAATTTGACTTATCACCAGATCCTGCTCTGGGAGTTCATCAGTGTTTCTCTTTGGAGAAGACCAACCATTCAATGTTCAAGCAGACAGCGTCCAAGGCCGAGCTGATACAGCTGACCAAGAAAATTATCCCTCCCCTGCTTCCACAGTTTCACAAGGGCCAAGGTAAGTTGATGTGCTTTCTCATCTGAGCTTGATTGCTATAGATATATGCAATATGATATCATACTAACTGATTTATTTATTATTCAAGCTGGAAGAATTGTAGTCATAGGTGGTTGCGAAGAGTAAGTTATTCATTACCAATGATTTAAGTTTGTCTATTACTAACAGTTTATTTTCAGTTACACTGGTGCTCCATTTTTCTCAGCTCATGCTGCTGCATTACTAGGTGCAGATTTATCCCATGTCATATGTGAGCATTCAGCTGCTCCTATAATCAAGTCATACTCTCCAGATCTTATGGTGCATCCTTATCTCAGAGATTCGTATAAGTTCAAAGAAAGTAAACATGAGTCATCTACAAATTACATAAATGACGAAATCATGCCAAAGATATCTGCATTATTGGATAGAATTCACGTTGTTGTTGTGGGACCAGGGTTTGGGCGTGATAAGATAATGCTGGAGACACTGAAAATAATAATTGAGAAGGTCAAGTCATTGGATCTCCCACTTATACTTGATGCCGATGCTCTGTACTTAGTTTCACAGAATCCAGATATAGTGAAAGGTTATAAGAAAGCAGTAATAACACCCAACGTGGTTGAGTTCAAGCGCATATCTGATGCCTGTGGTATCAAAGGCAATGATTTAAATGCTGTCAAAGAACTTTCCAAAGTATTAAAAGATGTTACTATTTTCCAAAAAGGGGAAAAGGATGTTATCGTGAACGGTGATCAAGTTGTCATCTGTGATAGTCCTGGATCAGATAAAAGAGTTGGAGGACAAGGAGACTCGTTATCAGGCATGATTTGTACCATGCTAGCTTGGGGTATGTCCGCTTACAAAAATCAAATATGGGAAGGTGCTAAAGAGAAACCTATACTGCAAGAAAAAGATATATTTATGGCAGCTTGCTTTGGGGCTAGTTTACTGACAAGAAGAAGCGCTAATTTAGCTTTCAAAGAGCATGGAAGATCCATGCAAACCTCAGATTTACATAAATATATACCAACAGCATATAAAGAAATATTTGAGTGAGAAATATATATATATATATATATTGATTATTAACGCATTATTTACCATGCACCTTGTGTCTTTCTTACTCTTAAACCACAAAATCTTGACAACTCATCAAAGAAATCATCGTAATTTTCTTTTCCAATCTTTGTAGCGTATTCATCAGTGGTTGGAAGTGTGGATCCAAGCTCGACATTGGGACTCTCAAGTTTCCCATCTAAGAATAACTTCATTCTCAGTTCTTCTTCCTTTTCAGGTGGTAAGAGTTCAAAAAATACAGTTAACTTGAATAATGATCCAGCACTGATCTCTTTGAAATCCTTTAATGTCACAGGCCAGTCTGCAGCAGCTGGCTCATCACCATCAGCATTAAGTAATGGTGCTAAGATTTCATCATCTTTTGTAATTGTGGAGTTAACTGTTCTTCTTAATGATCTTTGTTCCAAGATACTCAATTGGCCTTGTAATTCACCGACTAATTGGACAAGATCTTCGTTAGTGGCAAAATCAGATGTGTCAAGGCCAGCAGTCGCTGGTGGAGGAGCGGGAGTACCGTCATCTTTAAGACTAGGGACACCCATGGAGTTTAATTCCTTGGATGTTTGCTTCAGTTGCATCTCCAGCAATTGCTCACCGGTTTGAGTAATGATTTTTCTTTGTTTGGTAACCAAATCTTTCAACTGAGTTATCTGACTTTGTAAATCTTCTAATGAAAGTTCCCCCATGTTTATATACTGCCCTTTTGATAAAAAATTGTTAAGTTATAGTCTCAAGAAAGAAGAAGAATCTTTCAGATAAAATCAGAAATTGCCTTTAATTTGTGTTTTTTCGGATACCTTTGTTTTTGTTTACTTTCACTGTGAAACTCCATGCATAGCCTTGATTTATTGAAACTCCATTTCTGTTGATTGCGTGCCACAAATACACTTCTGGGTAACATCACTCGCCTTCTCAAGCAAATCTATAAGTTAAGTGCTTAAGAAACTGACTTTAAAAGATGTAACCACTGTTATAGCAGTTGATAACTGAAAATTGAAACTAGCTACACAGCCCAGATTCTCGCTTGTATACAAAATTTCAAAGTTAAATTTTTAATTTTACAAGACTTTAGGTGAACATTGTTAAACTTACCTTCACCATTAACGATATTGAGGTCATTAATCTACTTAATTGCGCTGAGGATCATTGATTTTCTAGAGAAGAAAAATGCATTATGATATATAATTCTAATTATTTAGTCTATAACTGACCAAAGCGCCAACTTTATGATTATCAGTACTAAAACTTTTGAACTTCACGCTTTCGACTTGATCACCAACAACTTCCTTTGCATCTTCTGAATCTCCCCATTCTTCAGGAACTTTAGCGTTTGGCTTTGCGTAAACCAATACATTGAATGTATGTGGGCCTTCCAATTCAGGTAAAAACGTTACTGATGCTGTAATTTGTCTTATTATACCTTGGATTTCCTTCTTGATTTCATCATTTGATTTGACGGGAACACCTTCTAGTGGCTGCTCAAGAGGTTGTTCTCCCTTATTATTCTCTGACACCTCTAGATCAAACTGCCATCTTTCCACTACTTCTGCAGTCTCCTTTGAGGTTATGGCCACTATTAGTTTTGAAATTTTACCAGAGTAAATCCATTCTATATTGAGAAGTTGAATGTTAATATTTAATTCTTTAGGATGAATGAAATGAAATGCGATGAACTTACTATGTAGTTGTGACATTATCCTCTTTATGTAATCCTTGACTTCATCATCAATCGAGAATAGCATATTCAAGTCATATTTCCTAACAACTTGAAAATCTTCAGGATTGTATATACCTCTTTGATAGAGTATACTATGGATACTGAATTCTGAGTGAAAGAACGCTCTAGTTAGTATTTGATCATGTATTGACATTTATTCACGTGAATAGATCTGCTTACCAAAAAAGTCTGACACTATTTTTGACGACCCTTTCAAAGCCAATTTTGATCTGGTTGGCACAGCTGCACTACTGCTACTATTAGCTGAGCTCATTGTCTGGTATATATGCAATTGCTAGCTTGCAAATCACAGAGATGGAAGAGGTACTCAGATGGCTAAATCTGTATTTTGATATTTAGCATTCACGCGGTAAGAAAATGTACACGAAATAATCATGACAGATGTCCCAAGATATTTATTTTGGCATGGCGAAAGATGATAGAGATATCCTTCCTTTTTGACCCTCTAGAAATCAGCCAAAGTCCCAGGAACAAGATGGTAAGTACCATGAGATGCTATCCCTTAGACGAACTATCTGAAATACTAACACTTCGAAGCACGGGGTTAAACGTCATATACTTTCCAAAGATGCAGCGCTACTGAAACAGAAGAAAGATGAAAGTAGAATAAAGACTTATAGAACACTATGTGATTCTGTGCTACAGTTACAGAAGAGAGAAATGTACACTGATGAAACACTCTCTACAACCACCGACCTTTTGAATTATAACCCGGAGTTGTATACAGTGTGGAATTATAGAAGAGATATATTGATAAATCACAGTTTCAAAGGAAAGACAGACGACGAAATACATAATATGATAACAAGTGAATTGCAATTTTCACAAGCACAACTTTACAAGTTCCCCAAATGTTATTGGATTTGGAATCATAGAAAATGGTGCTTAAACACCGATAAACAAACTAATTGGGATCTTGAATTGAAATTAATTGAGAAATTTCTTCAAGTTGATTGCCGTAATTATCATGTATGGCAATACAGACGAGTTATTATAGGATGTATTATTGACCGTGGAGTTGAAGAAGAGCATTTGCTAAATTACAGGGAATTTCAATTCACTACAAAGATGATAAATAAAGACATATCAAATTACTCCGCATGGCATAATAGATCAAAATTAATTGAAAAGTTATTTATAAGATGTCCAGATATTGATAATATTGAAGCAAAAGATTCATATTTTGTTGAAAAATCTAAATCAAAGTTTGTCTGGAGTGAACTAACATTAGTTAAAACTGCATTTTACACCGATCCAGATGATTCATCAATTTGGATATACATGAAATGGTTATTTAGTGATTATTTCCTTTCTGATATACAAGATTCAGAAGCTATCAAATTATTGAGAACCACAATAAACGATATAAGGGAATTGAATGAATTAGAAGCTGAAGATAATGATGGTAAAGATAATCAATGGTGTTTGAAAACCGAATGCTATTTATTGAAAGTACTATACAATAAATATATAAAAGACAGTAATGACGAAGTGAAGAATGAATTTGATGAACTAATCAAGAAGCTAATAGATTTAGATCCAATGAGAAGCAAAAGATATCAAGAGTTCTCACTGGCTTTTTGAATCTATTGATAACTCATTTACATATTGCTTTTTATTATATAAGAATCTAATACTACCATTTTTAGTAATATCATTATCCTTTTGATTGAAATACATATCACGATCAATAAATTTAGGATCTGGGACTAGATATCTTCTCTTCCTTGAGTTTTCATTAGCCAAAGCTTTTGATCTTTCGATCTTTAAATTCAACAACAAATTTTTAATATTTGATTGATCTGGGAACTTTATCTCTGATAAACAATTTTGTAAGAAACTATTATCATAATTCCCAAGATAATACTCCAGTAAATCGTCTAAACCTACATTAATCATTGTTTGGTCATGCTCAATCTTTTGATCTTTATTTATCTCATATTTCGTTCCATTTGATTCGTTTGATATCAATGATGACAGTGTTAACACTATCAATGAACTATAATTTGCAGAATATCGGAGTACAAGATCAGTAAAATATAAATCATTCAAAATAGACCACCCCACATATGTTAAATCTTTCGGAAGGTTGTAATATTTCCCAAACTTGATCACCCAATCTTCACTTGAGTAATTTCTGAAATCAAAGCTATTAATCTCTAAGAATCTCTTTTCTAAATTCATAACTTTCTTTCGTTGGTCATCCAAATCACTTGATGAGTTCAAATTTCTCAGCTTATTTGAAATTGCTAATATATGAGTTAATTTCTTAATGTAATCGTTTAATTTAAGCGATATAAATAATGCAGTAATAGCTATTTCTAAGTTTGAATTTGCATATTTCTGGAAAGAATTAAAGAGAAAGAACCTCTGGTAGTATTGTGAACAGTTCTGGAGAATCTTGATAGGAATTTTCATACTCTTTATCAGCGTTACCAAGAAAGCTAATGCCTCTTTCTTTTTGATCTGGTATGTACTTGTGTTACTACCATTGGCAACCATAAGATATGATATCTCATCCTTGGTTAAGTACGGCTTAGACAAAGCTATTATGTTGACATTTGAGCCACCTGCACCTACGCCTGAGCCAGTCGTTGTCATATTGCACTTTACGCTGACTATTGTCTACTAACTGTGGGTCAACATGAAGTATACCTACTCCATTATGTTGCTCTTTCACTTTTTAGTCCTGAAAAAGAATCCAGTAGTGCAAAAAAAACGGCACATCCGTGCACACCTAGAATAACAAACTTTCTGAAAGCGGAAATCCGCCCTCTGTTGGCAGCTGAGCTTTTCTGATCTGTTAAGCGGAGAGCACTGTGTGCTAGAAGAGAGAGCCAGAGCAGCTGGTAAGATTGACCAAACAGAAGCCCACAACCACCTATAGTGGGTACCAACAGCTACACAGCCACCACTGCCGATTTCTCAATTAGCATGAGCAATCCCACCGAGAATATTTCTCAACGCTGTCCCCAGATTTTTGTACAAAGATAATCCGTCATTTATGCGCACTTATGCTTTCCGCATATTGATCCAATTTTATCAACTTAGCCATTTTTGCAACTGGTTCGTGCCATTTGAGGGACCTATAAATATACCATCCAATCCCCAATAAATATCCCTTCGCAGAAAGACGCTCTTTGAAATCAACTAACATCCATATCCTCACCCCACAATGACTACTAATAGTGTTCCCAATAATATCTACGATGCTGTCGCTAAAGTCTCCAACATGTCGTTAGACACCATGTCTACTGAAGACCGTGATTACTTTGCCAATGTACATGGTATTAAATTTTTAAACGCTACTTCGAACCAAGCTATCTGTTTCAATAACTGGCTAGTTCATCCTCAAAATGTCTTAGAAGCTATCAAGATTGTTAATTCTTGGTATACCCCAATTCCTGTAATTTATACTGATTCTACATTCCCCAACTACATTGATGAAATCATTTACCAATCTATTGCCATTACTGGTAGAAACCAATTGAGTGGCATTGACGGATGCGTGTTATCCCAAGTCTTACCTTCCTACGTTTACGATACCAATTTGATCTATGATTATGCAGTTAACATCATCAAAGCTTATGAAAGAATCGGTGTTGATAAATCCAAGGTTATCATTAAGATTCCAATCACTTGGGAATCAATGCAAGCTGCTAAGAAATTAACAGAAGTTAACAAAATCCAGTGTTTAGGTACTGTTTGCCATTCTTTAGAACAAGCTGTCTTAGCCGCCGAAGCTGGTTGTAAAGCTATCTCCCCTTACGTCGATGAATTAGAAGTTAACTTAGACCCTTCCACATACGTTAAGACTCCATTGGAAACCAACTATGGTTACTTAGAAACTGTTAGAATTCATAAGTATTACAAAGCTTACGATATCAAGACAATTAACTGTATAGCTGCTACAATTGGTATCAATGTTGTCTTAGGTTTAAGTGGTGTTGATGAAATGACAGTCCCTGTTGTCACATTACACAAAATGCTCAACACCAAAGTCCCAGAAGGTTTTGTATTCCCAGCTTTGAAGTCAACTTACACTCCAGAAGAAGCTGGTCCAAAGTTGTCTTTCATTAACGATAAGAAGCTTTACTACTCTACTCTTAATGCTAACCCTATCGCTGTCAAGAGAATTGACTTTGCTAATGCCACCTTCTCTAGTTTCCACGCAAAATCTATTCAGCTCATCACCAACATTTTGATTGAGCATGACTACATCTCAAACTAGACCTCTACCTAAGCTCCTACATAGATATCGTAATTGCATAGATCACAAGCTAAATAAAAATATTTATTCTTCTCGAGACATAATAATTTTTTCTGGGGAACTGTAAATTAAGACTCGCTCGGAACTCCATCGCTGCCTGGTTTAAAAAGGGTACAGTGTAAATGTCAGTATATATTCATCTAAATCTTTCATTCTACAGCTCCTTATATCAATACTATAAAAGTAAACTAGCTAAAGATGATTAAAGGTGCTGTGGACGGTTCAACATTTGAGGATGTTTCTCAAAATTCAATAATGTCAATAGATACAATGAGCACTGAAGACACTGAATACTTCTTAACACATAATAACTTAAAATTTGTCAATGCCACTTCAAACCAAGCTATCTGCTTTGGAAACTGGACCAGCCATCCCAACATTGTTCTAGAAGCCATCGGACTGGTATGTACTGAACAGAAAGAGATTCCAACATCAAGTTCCGACCCCACATTTAACCAGTTCATTGACCAAATTATTATTAAGGCCACTGCCATAAGTGGTAAACTCCAATTGTTGAATATTTCGGGATGTGTTTTATCTCAAGTCCCACCAGTATTGAGCTACAACACCGAAGCAACCATTGAATCAGCTCTAAGCATCATTAAAGCTTACGAGTCAATTGGAGTTGATAAATCCAAGGTGATTATTAAAATACCTGTTACTTGGGAAGCTATGCAAGCTGCTAAAATTTTGAAGGAAAAATATGAAGTAAACTCTTTGGGTACTGTTGTTCACTCTTTAGAACAGGCAATCCTAGCTGCTGAATGTAAATGTGTACTTATTGCTCCTTACGTTGACGAACTTTCAGAAAATATCGATCCACCAACTTACGTATCCAAACCATTGGATACTAACTATGGATACAACACTACTGTATTGATCCATAAATACTACAAAACATTTGGAATAAAAGATACAACAATCATGATTGCTGCCATGGCTGGTATTAACGTTATCTGGGGTTTGAATGGAATAGATGAAATGACAATTTCACCAGCTATGGTTCGTAAAATGTTAGCAATGCCAATTCCAAAGGAATTTAAAAGTGCTCAATTAAAGAAAACCTATACACTTGAAGAAACTGAAGGCACCTTTGTGAAAGAAACATATGTTGACGATAAGCTGAAGTATTACAATTCTTTAAAAAAGAATAGAGTCGCTATGGAAAGACTTAACTTTGCTTATAAAGTATTTGGTGCATCAGAAGTTCAATCTAAACAGTTTATAAAAAATTTATTGATTGAAAGTGGTTATATTAAAGATTAGTAGTTATACAAATACATAGATATTATTTGATCTGTTCCTTACTCTTCGTAAACATTATCCCAGTGACCTGGTCTTAACTCAGATTCTCCTAAGTTTGCATATACGGTTTGTGCAGATTCAAAACTGCCACCAGTTAATTCTCCATCTCTTAAATCTTGTAGAGGATCAGGTAACATATCTCTAATGTCTCTACCTTTAGAGTCAATGAATTTGTTACCGTCATCATTTATTTCAACTTCACGGTTTCCTATCTTTTCCATCAACTTTAAGAATTTTGAATTTTGAAACTTACTATCTGTAGTTGTAGATATATTTGAAGGTGTGTTTGACATAGTGTTGAAAACATTTTTAGCAATATCTGCAAATTTCATTTTATCCAGTTCGTTACTATGTTCAGGTTCAGCTACTGCTTCTTCTCCCATCTTATGGGCTTGATGTTCCATGAGCTCAACTTCTACTGCATCAAAAGCTTGATCAAAATCTCCCATTTCTTGAGGTTTGTTTTGGAACTGTTGAATAGGCTGATGTAATTGACGCTGCTGTGATATTGTGCTAACCATAGGTCTTTGAATATGCTGCTGGTAAGAGTTGGTGTTGTTCCTAGCGACTTCAAACAGGTCTATATTTTCACGTTGCTGTTGTGCTTGTGCAATACTGCTAAATTCATTACTCCATTGCGATTGTCCCTGTTGATTGTGTTGTCTCTGTAAGAACTGTTGTTCTTGAAGAGGAGCATGCGATATGCTCAGTTGCTGGAAATCCCCTATCCAGGACGTGTTTTGTTGCTGTTGCTGCTGCTGCTGCTGTTGTTGTTGTTGAAATTGTAATTGCATGTCTTGATTTTCAAAATAGTTCACATGCGCACCATTTCCAAACTGTTGGAACTCATTATCTAAACGATAGTCTATTCTGGTCTTACTGAACTCGGAAAAACCATTAACTGGTTGCTGCTGCTGGTGGGAAGTACCATTTAGCTGGTGGTTGAGTGATCTATCTGTGTTTGTGTGCTTTGATAGTGAACTGATTGCATTTGTAGGACCACAAGATGCTGGATCAGATTGAAAAAAACTCATTTTGTGCTCTATTTAATAGCTTTGAAAGTAGATAAATGTGTATTCTTGGCTTGTAGTAGTAGTCCAATGTAATATCTTGCTATACAAAAGAGTACTATACTAGATAACTTGGTCTCATAAAATAAGTTAGTCATCAAGATTAAATGCAAACTCTCGCTTTTGCAATCATCTCACATTTTTTTTTTTTCTGATTTTATGGAGAGGGAACAAACTACCCTTTTGGGAAGCACTTATCTGAGATTTTTGTTACAAATTATATGAATTAACGAACTTATATTTAATTTAGAATCTAGTTATTTAGTTTATATATACTCTTCTACTACATTATCAGTACAGCTATATATGTTGATATTGGTACTCTGGTTGTAGTTAGTGGACAACATTGTTCTATGTGGATGCAAGGATATAGCGTTAATGTAAGATGAGGTTCTCATTGTGTAGTTATTTGCAAGATTTGGATTCTTGATATTTCCAACTAGTTCACCAGTTGTAGAGTACATATCTACTTCTCTAGAAGCACATGCAATGATTGGAGCATGCTCATGAATCATAGCTGTGGTTAAATTCTTCTCAAAAGCACGGTAGTTTAATACTGGCTCATCAAGTCTGATATCCCATAAATTGACATACCCATCAGAGGAACCACTTATGAGTTCCCTTATACCTCCTCTTTGCATATGTACATTCTTGATCATACTCTTAGTAGTTCTCCATACCTTAACCATGGAGTCACGAACATCTAATCTTCTATCATAAACTCTAATAGTACCATCAGCAAATCCACCAATGAAGATATTACCACTTACTTGGTCAGATGTCATACTTGTAATAACACTTGCGGATCTTACTGGAACATCTGCAATACATTTTTCACGAGGAGCATCCCAAATACGGATAACTTTAACATCACCACTTACTAACAATGAACCTCTACTTTGTTGCCATTCACTAATTAAACCAATTGATCTAGGAGTCAACAAAATATCAGTTAATGCTCTCCAAGCACTGATTAATTGAAAATTTTCCAATGAGTGGAAATTCTTGTAAATCTTAACAACACCATCTGAGGAACCAGTGAGTAAAAGTGGAACATCATCCTCATTCAAAAACTGTATATCTGTAATTTTTGTACCAAATGGATTACCATTAGAAAATCTTGATAGCTGTGTTGATTTTTTCCAGTCAAAAGTAGTAAGGTTATCCTTCTCATCTGTAGTAACAACGAAATCTTCAAATTGAGTAAACTTGATCAATTTAGGCTGTGTTTTGTTATCTAATGTGGATATTATATTTTGCCAATTGCCAGTTAATGCCAATTCTTTCTGTGGTTGAGTTTCAGCTATGATTGCCTCATTTCTATTTCTTCTCCATAATCTCTTAGTGTACTCTTCACTACCAGGTTCATCTGCTTCATTATTACCAATTTGAGGTTCTTGGAAGTATTCACAACTGTATTCGAAGAATCCACTTTTCAATGGAAGAATTGGTTTCCCATTGTCTCTAGGTCTAGGTTTGAATCTTGGAGTTGTTGGTCTCGGCTCAACACCATAAGCAAGAGTAGTCGATTGATAAGAAGGAGACAATAAACCTCCAATTTTATTATGTAAACTGGCATTATCATGCATTGATTCACCATCATTTTCAAAACCTAATGTTTTCCAAAAGCTTCTCAAAGAGATCTTTGTTTTCAACTTATCACTTAAAGAGAATGTAGAAAAATCAGAAGCATTTGAAACTATTCTTTTATCATGGTTCGTATTTCCATTACCATTCATCGGCATTTTGTTGACATTAAACGATTGGACTCTTCTTGGATTTCCGTTGGATGTTGAATCTTTAGCATTACCATTGGTCATCGGCCTTAATGGTTTTTCTAGCGTTAGCTTGCCACCTGTTTCAATACCATTTGGTGAGTATAATGGAGTTGCTGATGATGCTCTTTTCTGTAACAAATACTCTTCCATAGCATTAGCAACTTCAGCTAAAGGACTCTCGTTCAAATTCCATAAGATGTAATCAACCACCTGCTCTGCATAATCCTTAACTTCATCATGAGGATCTTCACTTAATATTAACAACACTTTCCATGCACTACTAAAAATGGAACCATATGCTGGAGATTTCCTTCTTACTTCATCAATACTACTTGGATTATCAACTAACGCTATTTCTTCTTCTAATTGACCAAACGCACTGACAACAAAGAACTGAAGGTACTTCATAGCTAATCTAGAGAAAAAGCAAATGACTTCTCTTCTGATAAGAGGTGAACCATCACTCACTAAGTTCAATATTTCGACTGCAATTTTCAATTCTTGTTGGTTTAACTCATCTTTCAATCCACCGTAACTAGCAGAATTAGAATCTTCTCCGTCTTGAGAATCTAGAATAATGAAACTACTAAATGCATCAACAATTGAAGCTCTAATTTCAGGAATAGGATCATTCACCAATTGTAAAAGCTTATCTGTAAACCCACTTCTTAAAAATACAACAATAGCTTCTGGATGGTTGGATAAAAGCTCACTAATAAGTAGTGCACTCCATTGTCTTAATAAAGGACTATCAGAAGTTTCAATATAATAGATACACGTTTTTACCAGATCAACTGAAAAACACAATCTTTGACCAGCTTTATAATCTTTAACAAACATTGCTAAGATAAACGCACTCATTGCCTTTTGTTCATCATAATTTACATCACTTTGATTAGTTGGTTGTCCATCAATATTCAAACCGTTCATTTGATAATTTAATACTTGCTGTTGTTCTCTTCTTGTTTGCATGGTAAGAATGGAAACAAAGTAATTGTAACCTCTATCTTTGCATAATTCTTGTTGAGTATTTTTATAATCAACAGACATAATTCTAGCCCAGATAAATGTCAACACTGGTTTCAATTCAGGAGCAGGGCTTTGAAGTAATCTTAAAATATATGGAAAAATACCAATACTTAACGCAAGATAGACAGCCCATGAACCTAAATCCAGGAACTTAGATAATAGAATTAAAGCTCTAAGTCTATGCGCCTGAGATAATAAAACTTGTAAGACGACAGGTAATTGTTGAGGTGGCTCCTTAGAGCTTGAACCATATTCTAACCAAATTTCAAAAGCTGTAAGATGTTGTTCAAAAAATGATGAATGCTGATAGTTAAGCATATATTGATTTGATGTATTCCCATTTGCAGTTCCATTTGGTGCACCTTTCACTGGCATCGTTGATGTAGCAGCAGTACCATTAGTTGTAGTAGATGTACCATTTGATTGAGTTCCTAAAGGATTGGGTTGCTGAGTTGATGCTTGAGCAGATCTAGAGTCTGCTACTTGTAGTTGTGGAATATCTACCAACTCCGGTGGCGACGTAACCGTTTCATTCTTCTTATTTTTCACAAGTTGTGATAAAACTTCATCAATAGCCAAATCCCAAGATTCCCACATTGGATGATCATTTATATTAGGTAATGGGGGATCTGAAATTGGATGACAACCAGTCATTGGCATGATTTTCTTTGCGAGTAAGAAATTTCTGAAAAGTGCAGCTACCATTAAATCTTGTCTGAAAAGCTTCTTGAACAAAGGTCTAGATAAAGATGTCCAGGCTATGGTATCAGTGATTGCAGTGAAAATCCAATTTAATTCACCTAATGGAGTTCTTCTATCTGTTAATTTTCCAGGTATCACAATTTCATTGGTTTTATTCTTCAAAATATCATAATATCCATGCTTGCTAAGCGGTGATGACAATACAAACCATTTGACACTCATTTCTATTGGTGATGTAAGACAACATGTGAATAAATCGGCTGGTAAATCAGGATTCAAAGGTAATGTTTCATTTGAACGACATGCACCAAGTTGAATTGATTCTATATATGCAGAAGCAGGTGAAGGTGAAGTTGTATCGCCACGTTGATTAGCTTCATCATCTATTCTCTTCTGTATAAATTTCTTATTATTTTCAATCACATTTCCAGCTGCGGAAGTATCTATCACAAAAATACATGGAGCACCCAGCCAACTTTGTAAATCATACAGACTAACAGGGATGTATTGTGTATAACCTCTATTGAAAACCCAGATTTCACCACTCTGTGTAGGCTGAGGAACACCATGACCGTTATAATGGAACAATATTCTTTCATCTTTTGTAGTTCTTCGAAGTGTGGTACATAGCCTCTTCAAATCCTCCACCGAAGGATCTAGAGATTGCTTATACTTGGTTCTTGATGATATCGATTCATAATTGCTCTGTAAACTCTTACCAATCGACTGAAGAGCTTTCTTTGGATCAGAATACGTTGTAGGATCCACAAACGACTCCAGTATCGGACAATCTTGAGGTTTCTGTATATCAGGGGGAGGTATCCCTAAATTCAAACATAGAACTAATGCTGCAGTTGTAGTTTTCTTCTTATTCGATTGAGACTTCCAATCTGTTATCTTATGAACTTCATCAGCTGGAGATGGAGTAGCAGAAGAAGTGTTTCTTTTCAAATCCCAATGGGAGTAGTAATGTGACTGCAGTATATCTAATTGAGACTGGTCGTTGAGCAAACCATGCCTCACTTGCGATGACGACACAGGCATGTACATATCCACACCTTTGTTCTATTCAGCAGTATGAGACTAAGTCTTAGATCAATTCGTCTTATTAGATGACAGATAACAACCTATCTCTCCGTATCAACTGTTACTTTCTGGTGAATAAACCGTAGCCAAAATCGAGAGCTCTCGAATTAATAATATCTCGCCTGAACACCCGTGCACACAAAAGTGATTAAAATTTTGTTTCTGAAGTCCCCGATATTCCCTCACTCATTGAAAATTAATGGATGCCTGATGGCAAGGAGACATTTGCTACAGACGAGAGAGGAAGAGTAGATTAAGCAAGCATATCTTCACCGTCAGCGCTTAAAAGTCACTTTTCGCATTAGCTAGTTGCAATTCCAGGCTTTTTACTAGACTCTCAAAGTAAGAATTTAGCTGCAATATACAGTCTTATAAAAGTCTCAACAGCAACGAGGGAAGACCAACATGTCAATGTCGTCAGAGATTGCTGGAGCCATCGAGGGAGAGGATGATTTGAAGCTCCCTATCGGTAAGAGTATAAGCCCGAGTCAACGTATGGGAAAGAATATTGATATAACGTTAACACAGAGGATGATCAGTGCATGTACAGGAGCTTTTTTGACGTGTTTGGTTGTAACTCCGTTTGATGTTGTCAGAATCAGATTACAGCAGCAGGAACTTCTGTTTCCTCCGTCTCTGAAATCTAAGGATGACTGCTGTAGATCTGTGTTTTGGGATCCTGCAAACTCCAAGATTATGTCAAATGTGAAACCAACACTTACAGAACTGACTTCAAAGCCCGCCGATGAGTTTTGTGTCACACATAACTCATGTGCACAAGATACCAAAATTAAAGGCACATTCCAAGGTATAACAAGAATAGCATCGACAGAAGGCATTCCAACTTTGTATCGTGGACTCTCGTTGACTCTTGTCATGGCAGTACCTTCAAATGTTGTATACTTCAGTGGATACGAATACCTCAAAGAAGCATCTCCTTTCAAGGATAGCACAGTGATGAATCCGTTATTATGTGGGTCCATTGCTCGTATACTAGCAGCCACAACTATATCTCCATTAGAACTTATAAGAACAAGAATGCAAGCTATACCAACAAAGACTAAAACTTCATCATCAGAAATAATGAAGATGGTTTTAAGTAACTCATATAAAGAATTACAGACAAATGGTATTTTCACTCTTTTCAAAGGTCTCAAGTTAACTCTTTGGAGAGATGTGCCATTCAGTGGTATATACTGGGCTTCATACGAATACTTGTCCAAGCACTTGAAAGAATACCTAGGTGTGGACAACAACTCATCTGAACTAAATGCCAGAGTGTTTGTGTCATCTTTTCTTGGTGGTTCTTGCTCTGGAATAATTGCTGCTTTATGTACCAACCCATTTGATGTCGGTAAGACTAGACAGCAAGTATCCATGGAACCTACATCCAAACAAAAAGGCTCCAAATCTTTGGGATTAGCCAAGAGGGAATCAATGTTCAAGAGTCTTTACACTGTCATGAAGAACGAGGGTTTTGGCGCCTTATACGTTGGTATCGCTCCAAGATGCTTGAAGATTGCACCTTCTTGTGCTATAATGATTTCCAGTTATGAAGTCAGTAAAAAGTTTTTTGCTTCAATGGCTTAAGACTTACTTTTTATATATAATAATTACGATACATTAATCGCTCCATGTACATACATATATTTTAATAGATATTAGAATTTCTTCTCATTCATTACTATAAAGCTATATCTTAAGATAGGTAAAATTACCATGCATCTCCCTTGGATCGTAAGATACTAGGAATTCTGATACCCAATCTACCTTGCATGTTCCATCCATGTCCAAGCTCAGGTTCGTTGACAATAGGATTTTTATCATGCATAGGGCAATTAAAATCATGAATTGGATGCTGTTGAGTTATTGCACAATGACAATTAGAATTTTTCTTGGGGGAGGAGTGATTGCTTTCTTCCAGTGTTGGGTTTATTGTTGATAAATCACCAACTTCATGATTAAGAGCAGACATTCTGTGAGCTTTCCTGCTTTTCAATACCAGAAGAGATGGATCTTCTTTTACCATGTTTTCTTTATCACCAGGAAGAACTTCTGTTCTACTTCCCAAATACTGTATTTTTTCTTCTTCTGAAGTGCCGTCCATCAGCAAGCTCTTGTTGAAGTTGAATGTAGACTCCATGTTTAGACTATCGAAAAACTCGTTACATTTTTTATTCAAGTTTGTTGATTGTGCTTGTAGGGCCAAAGTATAATCGACAGTTGCTCCCTTCAACGAGGTATTGATAGATCTGGTTAATTGCTCTTCCACTGTATCAATACTTGTTGTCATTTCTTCAATTTTTTCCTTTAGCAATATGGTACTAGGATTTTCTCCATTTTTTCTTTCACTATCTCTTAAGTTTTTATACTCTTTGATACGTTTTGCCTTAATTTCAAAAACCTTTTCCTCTCTTTGAACCACATGAGTAAGTTGTAGAATAATGTTTTCCAACTTTCTAATCATCTCTTCCTGGCATTTGTTGTTTTCAGCCAGCACAGAATTGAATTCAGCTAAAGTTTTGCCACTACTGGCATTTGCCAAGGAATTTATCCACCCACTTATTCCAAATAGCACATCATTCTGTCTTCTTAAAGATTTCTTTTCGGCGGCTAATAGTTTTTTAAAACTATAGAGGGTACGACCAGCTGTTGGTCGAGCAGGACCTTTGACTCCAAGATACTCCAAACCCTTGGAAATTGGATAAAGTACACTTGCACTTGAAGCTGGTGCATATTGAGACAACAATGATATTGAATTCAGTGAGCTGCTTGGCTGTGAATTATAGTAACCTGCTTTATTATAACCGCCGCCTGTTGTTAAAGGTGATGAGTGTAGTGATTGATGGTCCCTTTGACTATCATTCCTGGCTCTGTTACGCAGGTGATTGATGCTGGAAACGTGGTTACTCATTGATATCTTTTTGCAACCTGTAATTTCACCATAACCAAGTACTATAGGAGAGTAACAAAAATTGTTCACATCTTTTGGTAAAAAGTACACCAAAAATATATTGAGTATTCAGTGACACGACACAGCCAATTTTTTTGCTGACAGATTAATTTTAGAACGACTGTTGAAGATATGAAAAATTTAAATTAAGCGTCGAGATGGCCACAAGAAAGGCAATCAACTGCTTCTGATCTCTCCCATAAGTGAATGAAGCTGACGAGAGCACTATCTAAGATGGCTACCAAATCATTTTTCCAGCTTCAAGCCTCCTTCCCAGTTGACTATGCGCCAGCAAAAGTCAAGAAATGGCGTTCTACAAGAACTGGTTTACAAATTACTTTAATCGATCAGGATTCGCCTGTAGTCAACGGTTATTTTGCAGTTGCAACTGAAATCTTGAATGATAGTGGCTGTCCACATACTTTAGAGCACTTAATTTTCATGGGATCCAAGAAATACCCTTACAAAGGTCTTTTGGATGTCTTAGGTAACCTTGCTTATTCCTCCACCAACGCTTGGACTGCCACAGACCAAACTGTCTATACTTTATCAACCGCCGGTTGGGAAGGTTTCAAAATGTTATTGCCTATTTATTTAGATCATTTAATGAACCCTACATTGACAAATGAAGCTTGTTATACAGAAGTCTACCATGTTGACGGAAGCGGCAAAGACAAAGGTGTTGTTTACTCTGAAATGCAAGCTATTGAAACTCAATCTTGGTTCATTTCTGGTTTAGAGTCTCAAAGAACCCTCTATAAGAAGTCAGGTTACAAATCTGAAACTGGTGGTCTTACTACAAACTTGAGAACTTTAACAAATGATGAAATAAGAAAGTTTCATAAGGATAACTATAGACCAGATAATTTGTGTATTATTCTTACAGGAACTGTCGACGAAAGTGAACTTCTTGATGTCATGGTTGAGTTTGATTCCCAATTACCAAGCATTCCTCAAGTTCCAAAAAAAAGGCCATTTGTTGACTCCGAAATTGATGGACCTTTGAAAGAACGTGTTTTCAAGACCGTGGAGTTCCCAGAAAAGGACGAATCAACTGGTGAATTGTTATTTTCATGGATAGGTCCAGATATTAAAGATTCAATACTTAATCAAGCTGTTGAGGTTTTAGGTAGATACATGACTAAGTCCTCAATCTCATTATTCAATAAAAATTTCATCGAAATTGAAAATCCTTTGGCTACCGCTACTGAATACTATGCGGATGATTTTATCAATTCTGGATTAAACCTCACATTCAGTAACGTTCCAACAGGTGAGTTGTTAAACTTATCAAACGAAGTCTTAGATTTAATGAGAGAGCACTGTAAACCATCAAAGATCGACTTAACTAGACTCAGAGATGTTTTGGAGCAGATCAAATGGGAATTTATCTTTTCTTGTGAAGTTTCACCAGAAAACATGTCTTCTCTTTCAATATTTGAATTTTTATATGGTAATACTGATGGTTCTGATTTAGCTCCTTGGATTAAAGATTTACGTGAATTTGATGAATTAGCTAAATGGTCTCCTGAGCAATGGTGTGAAGTATTTGAAAAGTACTTCGTTAAAAACAACTGTGCAGTTTTCATGTCCAAACCAAGTGCGGCATTATATAAGAAGCTTAAAATTGAAAACAAGAAGTTAATAGATGATAGAAAAGCCAAATTAGGTGAGGATGGATTGAAAGAATTAGAAAAGAAGTTAGAAGATGCACAAGCGAAGAATGATGCACCAATACCTGTTGATATTTTGAATAAGTTCGGACAACCTGATCCATCTAAGATCAACTTTATTAAGACCACTTCAATTGTTGCTGGTACCAATAAAGATCTAAAGAATGACGAAACCAAAGAAGCTGTCAAACATGTTATCAGAGATACACCAGACGATTTCCCGTTATATGTTCATTTGGAAGATATCAAGAGTAATTTTGTTGGTATAACCATGTTATTCTCCTCCTTTGCATTAGACACCCAACTTTTGCCTTATCTTGAAATATTTCCAACCTTATTTTCTTTACCTATAGTCAATGAGGATGGCTCAGAGACTCCATATGAAGAAGTTGTCACCCAGCTGAAGAGAGATACTATTAGTACCAACACTGGTATTTCCTTTAACTCTCACTTTGAAGAATTAGTTACATTCAAGATTCTTTGTAAGAGAGGTGAATACCCTAAAGCAATTGATTGGTTTTATAAGCTGTTTTTCCAAACCAGGTTTGATGAGTCTAGAATCAAAGTTGCTATCGAAAAACTTGTGAAAGGTTTACCAGAAGCTAAGAGAAATGGTAGTAGTATGTTAAGATCTCTAATGGCAAATAATTTGAGTACAGAAAGATCTGTTAACAAGTCAACAAACTGTCTTTTCACAGAACAATTTTTCAAAGATTGTCTTCAAAAGATAGATAACGGTAAGTATGCTGAAATAGAGGCTGACTTAGAAAAAGTGAGATCTCAGTTGTTTGACTTAAACAATACCAGAGTCTTCATTGTTGGTGATATTGAAAATGTTGAAAAGCCAATATCTTTATGGTCAGAAAAATATTTGAAAGCCAAAAACTCAACTCCAAAGAATCCTACATTGTTGCCTTTACCAGATACTTCAATTACACTTTCTGAATATGGTCGCAAGAAATCTGATAAAGCTTTCTTAATTACCGCTCCTGGTTCAGAGTCAACATATATGCAATCAATAACAAACATACCTAATGACTTCAATCACCCAGATACTGCGAAGATCTCTTTAGCTGCCGAGTACCTACAAGCTGTTGAAGGTCCATTCTGGAGAGGCATTAGAGGTACTGGGTTAGCTTATGGTGCTAATATCTATGTCGATACCGAATTTGGAAAATTAAGTTACTCCATCTATCGTGGTGCTGATGCTGAAAAGGCGTTGAGTGTTGGAAAAGAAATTGTTACTAATTATGCCACTGGTAAGGTTCCAATTGATAAGAAATCAATCGAAGGTGCAATTAGTTCTGTTGTTAATGGTATTGCCAACTCAGAATCCAACTCTTTCAATGCTGCTGCATACAAATTCTTGGATGATGTTTTACTCAAGAGAGGTCCAGACTATAACACTCAATTATTAAAAGTTTTGAGAACAATTACTGCTGAGGATTTGAAAGAAACTATCCAGAAGTATTTCGTTCCTTTGTTTGAACCAAGCAAATCTATGGTTTTCGCATGTGTTAATCCATCCAAATATGAAAGTTTAAAGAAATGTTTATCTGATGTTCACGGCTATGACGTTACTGTTGAACACTTAGCTGCATCTGATGATGCATCTGACGAAGACTCTGGAGATGAAGAATCTGGCTCAGAGGAAGGGTCATCAGATGAATCTTCATCAGATGAAGAATAAATAAAACTGTTTGTTATACTAGTAGAATTATATTATAGATATATAGCTTAATAAAAATTATAAAATATTCAATTTATTTACCCTTTTTAGCAGAAACTTCTTGATCAACATTTAGTCCAGTCTTTTCAGCAACAAACTTCTTAGACTTTTGGAAGTAACTGGATAAAGTAGATTTGGATTCAGAAGAGAAATTTTCAGCATCTTTGATCAATGTTTCAGTCTTCTTTACAAGTTCTAATTGAGCATCTGCTAACGCTGGAGCATTCTTCTTTTCGACGGCCCAAACGAAACCAAATGTGTTACTGAATGTTGCAGGTAAGAAGTACCTGAAAGAAGCTAAACCAAATGCTATTGGTAATGTGGCCCTTACAAGGATGTTTCTTCTTCTAGCAAAGATAGAACCTGCAAAAGCACCTGCTAAAACGTATAATGAGTTTGGGAACAATTCTTCTCTTTTATCATGTAAAGAAGATAAAGTGTCTGTAACTTTTCTTTCAGCATCAAAATACTTTTGACTAGCTTCATGGTATTGTGATTGCGCTAATTTCATGTATTCTAAAAGTTGTTCTCTGGCAGCCTTGATCTGGGATTCAAGCGCTGGTGGAGCACTCATATTTGTGGCTTCTGCTTCCACTTTTTGTTCTAGCTTTGACTTCCTGGAGATTAATTCAGTAGGAACACCTGGAACTGAGTCAGCTTCGGTTGGTTCAGTGTAAAACACACGTTTCTTTGAATCATTATGAATAGGTTTAGATTGTGATATGAATAAAGATGTTGAGGCCGCAAATGGGACACCAAACTATAATCGTCGTTAGTATGAAATTTTGAAAGTGGTAGCTAACACAAAATGGATTTTACATACCTTTATGAGAGTTCTAAAAGCCATTGTCGCGTGTATGGGCTTCGTAATGGAATATTTACTGTGATAGTTCCTCTCCATGTGGTCCAATTAGCTTAGCTCAGTTTATTCATGAAGGAAAAATATTCGAAATTTTGGTGGTGCAGAGTTTTACATGTTTACCATCTTGCAAGATTTAACAGTAATTAAGACTATAAATATATTAATAAGATTAAATAGAACTGTATACATACATGCATTATCGTACATATTAAGAAGCAGTAGACTCAGTGATTTCAGTGACTGTGCCAGAAGCAGACCTGCTTTTATTCTTCTTTGTCTTATCCCAGAAATCCAAACTGGCAACGACATCGTAACCTTTTTCATCTTCGTAAGCGTACAAAATTTCTTGGGAAGAACTGTGCAAGAATCTGATATTCTCAGCAACGATTACCCTTAAAAGATCACCAGATTCAACATGTCTTATTTCAATGAAACCAGAGTCAAAAGCTAACAAGTATGGGTACCATAGAGCAAAAGCGTGAGGAACACCTTCCCAGTTGATAATCCACTTGGATCTGGATCTCCAACCATTATGATTGATGAAAAATGAGAAGTTGGAATAACTCAGCAAGAAATCAGAGTTGATTCTATCTATCTCCAAGGGTTTCAAGCCCTCCTTGCCAATGGCAAAGTCTAATGATGTATCAGCGGGATCAAGTAATTGCTCCATGGCATTAGTCTCCAAAGAAACAATTTCAAAACCTTTAGAACAACCAACGCATAATTTTGTCTTCAGGAATGAGATGGAAACAGGTTCAGAAGTAAAACTAACATCCTTAGAATCAGCATCAAACTTTCTCTTTGTTTTCTTTTGTTGTACTGGATCAATTGGTTCAAATATACGAATAAGGTTAGCAGATGATTTGGCTGCACATACAAGCATTCTACCCCCACAGACACCAACTTTGAAAAATGAAACATGAGACATCAATTCTTTACCCATCTTAGCATTTTTTGCAGCATCAGGTAATTGTTGTTGTAAGATATCAAGAGGCCAATAAAATAATTTCTTATCGCATAAGGCTAAAAGCATTTGATATTCTCCTAAAATTTCCACTTGAATGATGTTTATCTTGGAAATGACTTTCAATGGTTTGGAAACAACACGCCCAGACTCTGTTATTTTAACATCTGAAGTATAGATACCAGCATCTGTACCATATAACAACTTTCTACCACCATCAAAAGGAACAACACAATTAATC
The DNA here is from genome assembly GCA_030570175.1 of Wenyingozyma methylovora. Classification (NCBI taxonomy): domain Eukaryota; kingdom Fungi; phylum Ascomycota; class Pichiomycetes; order Pichiales; family Pichiaceae; genus Wenyingozyma; species Wenyingozyma methylovora. The sequence continues at coordinate 21,276 of JAJLVC010000025.1, read as the reverse complement.
TTGTTGCTATTATCAAAGAACTTGGATGATAATGGTGTTAATGTGAAAACATCATTATCTTCTATTAGTTTTCTTGTTTGAGCTTCTAATTTATCAATCAAAATACGTTGAACTGCTTGAGTAGCATACAAAGTCAAGTAATAACCATTTCTACCTAAATACATGAAACTGATTGGATTCTTAGCAGAAGTAGATCCTAATGATAAATTAGCCATGGATGTAGTCGATGAGTTCAATAATAAACTTGATGTAGATCCTGTTAAGTTACCTGTTGAAGCACTTCTCTTAACTGCTTTTAGTGATAAAGCCTCTTCACTTAACGAAACGAATAATAAAGGTAATGGAATTGGTCTTTGATAAACTCTATAAATTTCCCTCTTGTTGATAATTTTGATTCTGACGAATAAAAGAGCGTGATCGAAAAGATACACTTGGACTTCACCTTGTTTTTCCTTATCTTGGTAATTCCTCTTTTTCAAGACACATTGATATAAGAGCTTACGTTGTTCAGAAGTCAACTTAAGATCAACTAATTCACCAGGTCTGAAAATCAACTTTTGTTTCAACAAGATTAAGTTCAATCTATCAGCAGCCTTACCAGTTTCGTAATTAATTCTGGTCAAGATCTTCTGTAACATTTCAATAGCTTTGTTCAAGTTTTCATAATCTTTAGATTCTGGGTCAGTATGATCTCTAATACTTTTCAGTAACAGTGGATATCTTGCAGGTCTTGATGTGGGTTTAGATAAATATGAAGAAACATCTAATCTTCTACTTTCGACTCTATTACTTGTATCTTCAATGAATCTAACAAAGAACGCGTTGTGTCTTTTTTGTCTATCAAACTCATATTTACCCATGACTTGACCAGCACCATATTTGATGAAGCACTCAAACTTAGGAATGTATTCTAAGAATAAATCACCAATTTCTTGAATGATTGGCTGTTCTTGTTGTCTCTTGGTTAAAGCCTCAGCAAATTTGGAATTAGTTTCCCAAATTTCATTAATACCATCAAAAACTGCATTAACAAAATACTCTCTTTCGTTTTCCTTGATAATTTTAGTCTCTGATAGAGGTCTTATCCAAAATTCTCTCAAATATTCCAGATCTTTAACAAAATCTCTTTCAGAATAAATAGTTTCAAAAATACATTCCTGTCTCTTAATCTCTCTTTTATCCAAACTATCCAAAACTTTCTTAGGCACAGTTAATGACCAGAACGCTTTTTGTTCATCTTTTCCACTCAATGATAAGTGAGAATCAGAACGTGTAAGGCCACCTTGTGGTTTCATATTTAATCTTGCTTGTTGTTCTAATCTTCTTGGGCATGCAATACTGTAACATAAATTGTCTCTTGAACAAGTTGGAGAATAACATTCTGTTAATAGAGTGAAAACACCAGTAACAAAGATATTATCTTCTGGGGCTGCCACATTTATCTGTGTAGAAGTTAATGTACCATTAGTTGAGTTACTATTAGTCATAATTGGAGAAGAAACTGCGGGTGGAGTCAACGATGGATCGTCATTCAATGTTGATTCACTAACAACTGAACCATGTCTATCACCATGACCATTTGCCACACCAGTTGGAGCAGTTGAATGATTATATGGATTGAAAACTTCTTCAGCAAATTGATAAACTTCATTATTTGAATCACGTAATCTATGTTCGTATGTAACATCATGGAAAAACTTTTGAGCATCTAAAGAACGACCAAGTAACAAAGCCAAATTACGATCTGATGTTTTAATTATTCTTGCAATTACGTCAACAGCTTCAGAACCAGTGAAAGAATCTCTATATTCTAAACCATTCTTAAAACGAGATCCCAATTGTATACGTTCTTTAAACGCACGAGCAACACGGGACAACATAGCAGGATAAACATAAGGTTTTCTACTTGACGCGGTAACAACTGTTTTTGAAGCAATGCTAGGACTTGATACTACTCTATCTGAGTTTCTTAATGAATTTGAGGAAACAGCTCTTCTAGTTAATGATGTAAAACTTCTTGATTTCTTTGGAACGGATTGATGAGAATAATCTTGTCTTTGATTAGGAGATGATTGATCATACTCAGCATACTGCTGTTGTTGTTGAACATCAATTTTCTGCGGAATAATACGACCACTCATTGTGACTTGTTGTTTATGTACGTTATGATACTTCTCGAGACCGTTCTTACCATTTCTAGAACTCGAGTCATCAGTAGATGAAGATGATAAAGAAGTTGACGATATATTTCTAGCATTTCTAATGAAATTCATTGATTGACGCAGGATTGGACTTCTACTAGACTGTTGTGTAGGTTGTGCATTAGTCAGTCTTTCTGTATTTGGTAACTGTGAAGAAGTAGGTGTTGAATTCTGATATCTTGCAGGTACAGCGTCCTGTGTATTAATAGGATGTAATGTTGGAGCTTTACGAGTAGATGGATTCATACCGTTCTGGTGATTGACTTGCGGTTGTTGTTGTTGTTGAGCCATTATATTATGAGCAAGTGGTACTCCTTCAGAAATTGATCTTTGCTGATTGGGAGCAGGAGGATGAATATTAGCATTTGGAATTTGATGCTGTGCAGAATATTGTCTTTGCTGCATTGGATGTTGTTGACCCATACGCTGTTGCGGTTGTTGAGTATGCATTTGATGTTGTTGTTGTGGTGGTGGATTTTGATACAATCTTCCTGACTGTAATGGAACATTACCTTGGCTTGGAACTTGACTTTGTATTTGGTGGTATGGGTGTGGCTGCTGTCTCATTTGCATTGGCTGTTGTTGTTGTTGTTGAGTGGAGTTAAACTGATGTGGATGATTATGATTATGATTATGATGATGCTGTTGTTGTTGATAATATTGTCTTTGAGAAGTATAAGAAGCATCAGCAGCACTTGGAGGAAGGTTTCTAGATGGTTCGGAAACAGCTCTTTGATTATGAGAATGACTTGGGACTTCTTGATTGACTTGATCAGAAGGTAATTGTATTGTCCGAATTGGTCCGCTTGACTGTTGAATTTTATGAGTAGTTGAATGCTGAGGTTGATGTGGTTGAGTATTGTAAACAGGCTGACGAGAATGGAGCTTCTGTTGACTATGTAATTGTGATACAGGAGCAACTGTGAATGATCCATTCATTTGCTGGTGTTGAACGTGAGCAACAGGTTGTTGTTGTTGAGGTTGGTGATGTTGTGATTGATATTGATAACCTTGTTGAGTCCCTGAATCATCTGGAGATGAGATTCGCAGTCCAGTCTGGCTAGCGCCATTGAAGTGACTTCCTTGGACACTTATGTTGCCAAATTTAGATGGAGGAAGAGGAGGAAGGCTTGTTGCCGGTACTTCTTCGGACCCTCTATTTAGATCAGTTGAGGGATCCAAATGGTTATTCGGTTTGTAGTAATGAGCCATGTTCAGCAAGAATATATCTCAATATGTGAACCCTGAGACTCGCACTAGCTAAATAACAATCCCAAGTGGTTCTTTCAAGACTTTCAGAACCTGAAAATAAATAAGATTATTGTTCAAAAGTGTCAAAGCTTTTAGATAATTATTGAAACAAGGTGAATTAACCACATTTCGGTTTTTCTCAAATTCTAATAATAGGATTTTTTCCTTTCTTCATTTTTCTGTTGTTTATTAGTGGATTGCTGCGCCACGCAAGATTTCATTCTGTTAGGTTAGACGGTCTTCAGTTTGAAGAAAGTTGGATAGGGAAGTGTGTTTGCTGAGCGTTCAGATGGAGTAGAAGTGGTTGCAGTGATCCCCAATGAAGCTACTGGTCAATGCTGCCTAGGTAATCACATTTTGATTAGGCAGCAGTCACCATCTTTTGAGATAATGTGGCGGGTGACTCTTAAAAGTCGAGGCTGATGACTTTGAAGGGGGGAAAATAGAGAAATTGAAAATGAGGAAGTTGGATTTACAAAGAATCTCTGTAAGTTGATCATCAATTGATCTTCTTATCAATCAATCCATTTGACTAGATACTCTCCACGGCGATGCCTGTAAGTTGATGAAATGTATGAACCTCATCTGGAATTCAATTGATTACTAACACTCAAATCACAGGCTTACCACTCAACTTTTCTTGCTGAAGAATCGGCAGATACTAGAATCGTTGGTAACTTTGCAATTTTACCAATAAGAACCAAATTCAGAGGTCCATCATACCCTTGCCACTCAGATTACGATATAATTGATGAAGTTTTAGATTTATTCAGAGCCAATTCATTCTTTAAGAATTTTGAAATCAAAGGTCCTTCGGATCGTACTTTAATCTATGGAATTTTATACATATCGAGTTGTTTAACAAATTTAAATTCAAGCACAAGTGAGCATGAAGCTACGAAAGCATTAACCAACTTAGCTCTAGAGAATTTTGCCATTCCAGGTGATTACGGGTTCCCATTGAACTCATTATATCAACCCCCAAAGGATAAGAACGAAGCTCAATTATTAAGAGGTTACTTACAGCAATTTAGACAAGAATTAGCTTCTAGGCTCATTGAAAGATTATACAAAGATAGCAAAACATCTCCAAGTAAATACTGGCTTGCGTTCACTAGAAGAAGGTTTATGAACAAGAGTTTATAATTTATAAATATAGAATATACGTTTCAAAAATATTAATGAGGGCAAAAGCTTTTCTATAATTGTATTATATTAAATAAACGGAAAAAAAAAGTTTATAATATAGTTTAATGAGCCATGAAGTGAAATCTTGTAACATCTGGGATGTCTTCAGCTTTCATTGAACAAATTTCAGAGCAACACTCATCTAGAGCTTCTAAAGCGTATTTGAGTTGTTCTTCTGTGACTATTAATGGTGGGCACCATCTAACAGTAGAATCATGGACCATCTTACATGCGATACCTTTAGCTCTCATGTACATACATACATGCCAGACATTCATACCATTAGCAGCAAGTTTTTCCAAATCTAAGTCAAAAGCAGCGATTAAACCAACACCTCTGAGATCAGTAATCAATTCATGTTTATCCTTCAAAGTTCTCAAACCATCAAACATAACTTTACCCATGGCTTCAGCTTTTTCACCCATATTTTCTTCGTAAAGAACTTCAATACCAGCAATAGTGGCAGCACACGCAACTGGAGCGCCAGAGTATGTGGCACCATGAGAGTTTGGTTCAATTGTATCCATGATAGCAGCAGAACTTAAAATCATGGAGGATGGGTATAAACCACCGGCAATAGATTTAGCGGTAACTAAAACATCTGGTTTAACAGTACTTAAATTTTCATAAGCCCATATTTTTTTACCAGTTCTGAAGTTACCAACTTGAATTTCATCAGCGACCCATAAAACATTATATTTATCACATAATTCTCTAACTTTTTCATAATATCCATCATCAGGAACGTAGATACCAGCTTCACCTTGAACAGTTTCAATAATAACACCGGCAACGGTATCACCTTCTAGTTCAAAAACTTCTTTTAAATCATCAATATTGTTGAATCTGAGTTCTTTCTTGCCATCTGCATAGCTTGGACCAACTTTTGGAATGAAAGGACCATAGTTCCTTTTAGCTTGAGGGTTAGTGGAAGCTGATGTAGCACCAAGAGTTCTACCGTGATAATTTCTAGCAACGGTTAAGACTTTAGCTTGGTCAGCTGGAATCTTCTTGGTTACGTAACCCCATGATCTGCATAACTTAATGGCAAATTCAATGGCTTCACCACCACCATTAAGTGGTAAAACTTTTTCAAATCCAAATTTTTCACATACATATTTAGCAAATTTTGGGAATACATCATGGGTGAAAGCTCTACTTGGTAATGCTAATTTTTGGTATTGTTCAAGCACAGCAGCTAAGATCTTAGGATGGTTATGACCCTGGTTGGTGGCACCATATGAAGCACCAAAATCCAAGTATTTGTTGCCGTCGACATCAGTAATGTCAATACCTAACGCTGTCTCATAGACAATTGGGATCGGAGTATAATTGTGAGCAGAGTATTTACGTTCAACTAACAAAGATTGCTCCGATTTTGGAGAAGCAGTAATCTTGAATGAAGGCATTGTTTATGTTCCCTAATATCAGATCGGTATAGTTTCTGGGAAAGAGAGAAGAAGAATTTACAAACGAAGGTGGATTAATGCTTTATCTTATATAACTCCGATATCAAAAATCGGTTCTTCCTGATTTCGGATAAGGCTCACTATCTCAAAATGATTACCCAATGCAGAAAGCATGTCGATTTAAGTGGAAATTTTACTGGTGCACTGAAGCGAAGAATCTTTGCCAAAAAGGGTATAATATAAATGCATAGAGACACGGAATGGAATTTACAACTGATTTAGCAGCTTACAACGATATAAAGTTATTCCCAATACCTGTAGTTTCATTAACTTATATATAAATATAGATAGATAGATGAATATATATATATATATAGCATAAAATAATTGATACGACTTGCTTATATTGTACAAAAGAGAAACAAGTCAGAAAAAAAAAGGGTATATAATTAGAGTGAAGAACCAAATTGAATTAATACTTTCAAATCAATGGATCAATCTATAATCTAAAGATATGAAGTGCAATATTGAATGATCAATCTAATAATATGACCCTTTCTTTATCATAAGTGTTAAAGTTTTGTACAAAAATAAATATGTTTATCATTAAATGGTCGTGATTGTGTATGAATTGAATTATGTAAATTAACTGTGTTATGATGATGATTTGATGTAGATGATGTATATGACAATGGTGATGATGTTCTGAATGTAGTCATTATTCTATAAGATCTAAATTAGATATTAAATATTATGAATTAGCTTACTTTCTTCTGAAAGCACAACCTTCAGATAATTTAGCCTTACCACCACTTGGAGTACATAAGACAGTGGTACAAGAGTCACAGGTGACAGCAGTTTGAGCGTGTGAGAAAACAGTGGTGATTTGTAAACAACCTGGACATCTAACATCCATGAAGAAAGATCTTGGGGATTGGACTAAGGTCTTTAATTTGTGTTTTTGAGCTTCAGTAGCAGCAGTTGGGTTTAATAAATCTTGAACTAAAACCATTTTGTATAAATTAGACTGTTATTTAGTTATTTTAAGGCAACTTTATAAGAATCAGTATATCTCTAGTAGTAATTGCCCCTTCAAATACTTGTCACAAAAAATTTTCTGCTTCACCAGCTGGAAAAAGACGTGAAAATTTGAAAAAAGAAAAAAAAGCAGAAAGCGGCATCGTTCGTAACCATTTTTCAAAAAGAGTACACGTGACTTTGTGAGAGGGTTTCTACCCCTCGTTAAATCCGGGGTTTCTCCAACAAGCTAAGAGACAGATGGGAGTGAAGGAGAGTGTCTTCTATGTTGATGAACAGCAGTCGCAGTATCTACATGGCTTTACTGAGCCAGTCCCACAAGGTCTACCGATGTTTCAAAGGTGTGTAATATCTATAGAGGCTATAGATGGTATATCTCACCGCCGTCCTCGGGTATATGAACTTCATTTTCATTTTTCTATAGCCGTCAAATCTGCACCTATTTGATAACAGTTTTTCAGTCTAGTCTTCTGGTTTGCAAGTCATCATCATCATCTTCTTCTTCTTCCTTTTTGGTAATACCCTTTAGTATCCAAGATCTTATCGTAATGTCTGAAGAAAACGTAGAGACAAAGTCGGAGACTCGTGAGAAAGAAGTCTTGGAAGACGCTTTATCCAATGACAGGGATGATGCATCCACACTTCGATACAAAGATGAAGCGTATGAGTTCATAGTTTCAGGAAAGTCTACTGCTGCTGAGTATACTCCAGCTTTGAGAAGGAAAATAGATTTACGAATCTTATCAATTTTGTCTCTCGTTTACTTCTTACAGTTCTTGGATAAGACATTACTAAATTATGCAGCTGTTATGGGTATCAAGAAGAATTTGGTGGGTAATCAATTCAGCAATTTGGGTACCATGTTTTATGGATCATACATCTTTGCTGAGCCAATCTCTGTGTATCTCTTGCAGAGACTACCGCCAGCCAAGCTACTCGGTATATTTGTAATGTGTTGGGGGATCATAGTTGCTTGTCATGCTGCTTGTGATACTTACGCAAGTTTGATGGTTATCAGAACACTCCTTGGTATATTTGAATCAATTGTGGTGCCGGGGCTTGTATCTATATCAGTTATGTGGTATAGTAAAAGACAACAAATAACTAGAATGGGTGTATGGTGTATTCAGTCTGGTACTGCTACAACTGTTGGTGGATTTTTATCGTTTTGTTTCCAGCATGTAACAAGTAAGTCATTTCAATCATGGCAAATCTTCTTCCTTGTAATGGGGGTCATTACATTGGGAGCAGGTATGATAGTCTTTTTTTTCTTGCCAGATAATCCAACCACTGCTAAATTCTTAACTGAAAGTGAAAAGATGGCAGTTTTGGAACATATTAGACCAAATCAGACAGGAACTCAAACCAAGCATTTCAAGAAGGAACAGTTATACGAGCTATTTTTCCACGATAAGCATACTTGGCCAATGTTTTTCTTGACAATTTTAACAATGTGTGCAACAGGTGCGTTGGGGACGTTCTCTGTTACAATCATTGCTAATTTTGGTTTTACAAGTGAAGTGTCAGCATTGGTACAAATGCCAATTGGTGTTGCAATTGTAATTATGATCTTTTGTTCGACTTACTTATGTTCCATTGTTGGACACAGAACATATGTATTCATATCTTTGATTATTCCATCTATTGTGGGGTATATTGTCTTACTTACTCTACATGAAGGTCATAAAGTCGGGAAAGTAATGGGATTATATCTGATCGAATGCTCTACTTGTGCTATCACCTTCATATATGCATGGAATGGAGCAAACACTGCTGGTTATACTAAGTGTCTTGCAAGAAATTGTATGACTATGATTGCATTTGCAATAGGTAATCTAATTGGACCACAAATGTTTAAGGCTAAGGATGCACCAGACTACAAACCTGCAAAGATTGCTTTATTGGTTACCACAGCTGCAAGTATTCCTTTGGTTTTGCTTATCAGGTATATCAGTAAAGCTGAGAATGCGAAAAGGGATTTGAAACAATCTGAAGAAATGCCATTGAATTACGAGTTTATGGATTTCACAGATATTCAGAACCCAAACTTTAGATACTCTTATTAATATAGCCATATAGTTAACTAAGTAATATATACATGGGAAGTCGGGGGGCTTTCCGTACTGGGGGTTATACAACTGTGATTTGTTGAGTAATTGTAAACTGTTACGTATTGAGAGAGAAACTTGAAGTCGCGGATCTGATGAAAATTGGTTCAAATTTATATTTTTATAAAAAAATAAGTGGACAAGGAGCTTAAGCGTCCTTGTTATATCTTGGTCAATTGGAAGAAGGATAGAAAGATGGTTTCTGAGAAGATAACTGACTTCATAGACTCTAGACTACCACAAAACTTTTCGTTTTTCGTAGGAGCAATACAAAACACAGCGGGTTCAAATCAATCATCTGCTTCAAGCATTAACGCTAAGATCACTGAAATGCCAACAAGACCTAAAATTTCAAATATTGACAATTATATGGATGACTCAGCTCAGCCACCGGTTTTGAGCACTCCAGAAGATACACCATCCAAAAATGGAGGCAAACGGTCTTCAAATTTTGATCTTGCCTCCCCAGAGCATAGGAATTTTAAAAGAGTAGTACATATAGCCTTGTTACTTTCAATGTTGCTCATTGGATACCTCTGTGTTATCATTCTTCCAAGTCAGCCTACTACTCCATTCACAAAGGCTCATCCATCTTTTGCACTAGTCTTGCAATTGACCATAATATTTGCTACGCTGAACTGGTACTCACAACATTTGCCCCTGAATCTGAAAAACTTACAAGAAAGACTCATAATCTCCGCTGCATCTTTTTATCAAGTGATCAAGCAGTCCAATCTTAGTGTATGGAACATAATAATGATCATCTTGGTTGTTACTGCGTCTGTCAGTATGGAAAGGCAGTTGTTGTTTATGCTCATTCCTTTAATTGTTGTAAAACTTTTAAGCCAAGAAGAAAAAGAAAAGGTTGAGGATAAAACGAAGGAAGAGCCAGATTCTAGAGAGAGCATGCCTATCTTGAAAAAGAGAAAAGAAAGACCCCGTTTGTCTGGATCAAGTACGGAGCATTTGTTTGACCGACTGGAGGAAGTAGAAGATGTAATTGGTAAGATCTCAAAAAAACAAAGCTATGAGACAAGAATTTGGAAAAAGATTGAAGGCTTGGAAAGAGTAAACAATATGGTTTTACAAAGAGTAGAGAAACTAGATAAAAATGTCACCCAAATGAACATGAAGTTAGATATTCATATAAAACTTGTCAATCAAGAACTTGCAAATTTTAAAAATACAATAGAAATTCCTCCAAAAACTAAAAAACTTAGTTTTGCAACAAGTGTATTGTTATTTTTTGTCAATGAAAGTAGACTTGACACTTTGAAATTCTTCACATCACCAAGACAGCTGCTTAATTGGGGTTTATTGTCACTGAGAGATGAACTGCTGAAGGTACTTGCTAAAATTGATGAAGATGTGAGCAGAAAAGTGTAAATATTTCAAAATTGCCTAAGAAAATTTACTTCCATTTTTTTACATATCTATATTATATAATTTATTTAACGATATATTGCAGTTCCAAGACGCAAGGGTCTCTACTATTCATCTACAAGTTATATAACATCAATATCAGTTTATGATATAGTTATTATTCATATCTTATCTCATCAAGTCTTTTAAAAGTACACAGTCGATCGACGCTTTGCGCATAATAAAATTAAGATTGAATATTTTTTTTTTTTGCTCCTCAGCTTTTTTAATAAGCAACAAGATGAAGTATATTCTTCAGTAGCAGTTGATCATACTTCAACCCTCTCATTTGCATTTCTACCTAGCATAAGTCTACTGCCGGCGAGTAGGCTATATAAATTTCACAATAGCGAACAAAAGGAGACCAAAGAAGACCCGTGGCCTTCATTACAAGAAGTACACATATGGGCAATCAGCCGTCAATGATCCTGAGAGCGATTCGGATAATGATGGATACGAAGACACCATAAATGAGCCAAATGATGTTGATATGGACGATGCGGAATGGTGTGGTCCCGTGTGGCCCTCTTCCAAGTTTCAGAAAATGGATATAGTTAGACTTGTTGCTTCTTTACAAAAAGGAAATGCTTTGAAAAATCCATTTTTCATACAGAATCAAGATTCTATGAGGTTACCATTTGAAATAATACTATTGATCCTTGCTCACTCTGATAACCCAACCAAACTATCACATTTACTTATATGTAAATCCATATATTACATTTTACTTCCGAAGCTTTATGAACGCCCCAGGCTTACATCTCAAAATTTTATAAAATTTGTTGATACTATTAACGATAATACCCATAGGAAGAAGTATAGCAAATTTGTTAAAGAACTGGATTTAGCAGGAATCATACAATCAGGAAAGAATTCATTTATATCAAAGTTACTCAGAAGATTTTCAGCTAGTCTAGAGGTTTTAGTAGCTCCACAAACAAGTTTTGGATTATCACCACTTATTAGTTTAAGATTATGCCATAAATTGAAGGTATTAGATTTAAGATTAGTCTCAGAAACCGTCAATTTAAAGGAACTATTTTTTTCAATTAAAAATTGTCCAGAGCTAGAACAGTTATCCTTTCCTAGATCTTCAATCTCATGTGAAGAGTACGATATGATATGGCCTCAACATTTGTGGTATTTAAGATTATCAGGAAGTATATCCGATCAATTTTTATTAGAGTCAAGATTTCCAAGCACTATATCGTCTCTTGAATTTTCTCATTGTCCTAATATCACTGGAGATGCCATAGATACATTGTTAATGAATATTGGTATCAATTTGAAAAATCTTTCAATATTCTATCCAATGCCTAAATTAAAACAAGATTCTTTAGATAGAGTTTTCACTTACTGTCCGAATCTTTTATACCTGTATATAAATATTGAGTACATGTCAAAAGATGCATTTGACGAAGAGGCATTGGTAAAATTACACGAATATGATAGACCATTGAAAACACTTTGTATTGATTCCAGTGGGTTATTAGGACAGGGTTTCAAGATACATCCAGATGATTTAACAATTGCAATATGTGAGAATAGGTTGCCATGTTTGAAAAGTTTGAGAGTTTCAAGTATGTTAGGTTGGGATTTTAAAAGTGACGATGTTCAAGATTTAGTTATTGAACTAGAAGATAGAGGCGGATTTGTGTACACTATGTAAATATATATATATTATGATATAATTTCATATATTATTTCTGATGAACTTAGGACTGATCTTTAATATTCGGATTCAACACCTAAAACGAACAACGTGTATGTCCGACACATAGCTTTTAATTGACTGACGAAGTAACGATTATTGATAGATGTTGGATGATTACTTTCCCAGCTGCATATTATAAGATCATTTTTGCAATACAACTCCGATCCATCGAATTAACTCTGACCAGATTATGTCGTATGTGCTTAACCCTCCCCGATAATTATCATCCAGATTAGACGCTCACTCAAAAAACACCACCTGATTTATCACCGCTGCACAATAAAATTCTCAAACTTTAAATCCGTGTGGGTGCATATTCCCCGGATCACCATATGATGTTTACCGAAACAACTTATATGTTTATATAAACATGTGCTATATGACCACCGGCTTAAGCATAAATAATAGTGCCGGCTATACATGGTATGCAAGATGAAGTATATGAATATCAATTAGTATAAATATCCTCACTATTCCCCTTTCCGCTTCAGATGTAATCTACTAACCACTTACAATGTTTCTTTCAACAGTTAAGAAATATACTTCTAATTCTTACAATTACAAATCAATAGCTAAAGCTATTATTACAACTAAATTACGAAAAATGTCTACTATTCCAAAAACACAAACTGGTTGGTTCTTCACTGAAGGTGCTACTAATGTTGTTAAGAGGGAACTCCCAGTTCCGGTTCCCGGTCCAACTGATGTCTTACTGAAAATCAAAGCGTCAGGTGTTTGTCTTTCTGATATTCATATCTTTGAAGGTTTAGTACCTGCACTTGATCCATATGTTATGGGACACGAAATTGCTGGTGAAGTTGCTCAAATCGGCGATGAAGTTGATGCTGAAGCATACAAACTTGGCAAACGTTTCGCCATTACCGGTGTTAATCCATGTGGTGTGTGTAAATTTTGCAGAACTGGTGATGAATCCGTATGTACTGGAAATCACGGTTTATGGTATGGTATTGGTATTAACGGTGGGTACCAAGAGTATATCTTGATTAAAGATTTGAAACATATGGTTGAGATTCCAGATGAAGTTAGTTGGGAAGATGCCGCTGTTGCTTCGGATGCAGTTTTAACTCCTTATCATGCTGTTAAGAAGTGCAATCTGTCACCAACTTCAAGAGTTCTTATTGTTGGTCTTGGTGGTTTAGGATCTAATGCTCTACAAATCTGTAAGCGTTTCGGTGCTTACGTTGTTTGTGTTGATAAGAAAGAGTCTTGTAGAAGCATTGCCGAAGAATTTGGTGCTGATGAATTTTACACAGATCTTGAGGAATCTGATGTGCCAAAGATGTCATTTGATGCATGTTTGGATTTTGTTGCTTATGATTCTACATTCCAAATCTGTTGTCAATATGTAGCTAATGAAGGTACTATCATCCCGGTTGGTTTAGGTGGTAAGACCCTTACATACGATATGACTCTAGCATTTAGAGAGGTTAAACTATTGGGAAGTTTATGGGGTTCAGGCCAAGAACAAATCGAGTGTATGGATTTGATCAAGAGAGGTTACTTGAAACCTATTACTCAAACTATGTCATTAGACAAAGTTGACGTTGCCTTTGATACTCTGAGAAACAGCAAGATCAATGGTAGAATTGTCATTACCCAATAAGGCCAGGATCATTTTTTTATAATATGACCATCGTTTTTCGTTTCCTAAATATTTGAATATTCAATACAAAATGAAGCAAAGTTTCATACATACTTGCAGGAATATATACAATAAATGTAATTAATAGATGTATGTACACCCAGCCTTCTCATCCGTACCACCCTAAGTTTTGAAACGTGTGAAGCATACGTGGTTACTATCATTATAGTTGGTCTTGAAATATAATGAAGAATAAAAGAATTGGACTACGATATTATGAACTTGGCAGTTAAGATAAGTTAGATGTGGGGAACCAGTAGTCAAGAACAGATCGAGTGCATGGAATTTTCTAGAAGAGGCCCTGTGAAACCAGTGTACCAGAATATTCCACTAAACAGAAGATGTGTAACTAGCATTACAAACTTGAGTAGATGGCCAATTCGTAAGATAGATTGGTAATCAAACCTCATGAGTAGCTAGCAAGCATCCCTGACAGATCCAATGAGAGCACAGCCAAAGAAGCTGACATAATTTTCTCTTCCGTGCACCGTTTGGGTTTAGTAATGAATTTCTTATCGATTACTAAATTTTACATAATGCAAAAACCTTCTGTAATTTTCCTTTGAAGCTGGTATATAAAGGGTGCTAAATCGCCTCTTGTAGAGATTGTGTTGATTTCGAATTGTATATCATTGAACAGTATATTACATCAGATTACATTACATTACATTCAAGTTCAAGTTTATGAGTAAAGCTATGGTCGCAGTTAGAACTATTTTAAAATCTATGCTCTGTGTAGAGCAAGCAGAAGGTGTTGGTGCCAGAGTGAGGAGATCTATTGGTACTATGAGCATGAGAAACTTCACTCCATTCCTCATGTTAGATCACTTCAAAGTTTCTCCACCAGCTGGGTTCCCAGATCATCCTCACAGAGGTCAAGAAACTATTACATTGGTCATGAAAGGTCAATTAGCACACGAAGATTTCACGGGAAGTGCTGGTCTCTTAAATGCAGGTGATTTACAATTCATGACTGCCGGTAAAGGTGTGGTCCATTCTGAGATCCCATACGTTGGTCCTGATGATGAAGGTCCAGTTGAAGGTATGCAATTATGGGTTGATTTACCAGCTGACTTAAAGGACTGTGAACCAAGATACAGAGATTTACTATCTGATGAAATCCCAATTGTGAAACCAGATGATAAAGTCACTGTTAAAGTCATCAGTGGGAAATCATACGGCGTGGAGTCTGTTAAGGAATTAGCATACACACCTGTTGAATACTACCAATTCACAGTGAAAGCTGGCGGTAAGTGGGAACAAGAATTGCCCAAGGATCATAACTGTTTCCTCTACATATTGACAGGTAATTTGGTGGTCAACGGTAAAAAATTCCCTAAGTACCATGCCATCTTCTTCAACACTGACGGTGATAAGATCGAAGGTGAAGTTCCAGAAGATTCAGAAGAAACTACTTTTGTCATCATTGGCGGTCAAATCTTGAAACAACCAATTGTGCAGCACGGTCCTTTCGTTTCCACTTCTAAGGAAGGTATCTACAAGGCTTTCATGGACTACCAATACGGTGTCAACGGTTTCGAAAACGCCAAAGGATGGAGCAGTCGTATCGGCGGCGGTGTGGACACAGAGCTTGCCAGAACTCTCTCCAACAGATCCCAGAAAGCGGTCACCCACGATGAGCTCTAATCGGCTCAACTTAGATGAGATCACTTCCAGTATATAGCAGCGTTCTTTAATTTAATATATTTATTTTACTGTATTCTTTAAAATCTCAGTTACTGATTATGTAATCCTGTAAAAAAAAATAAATTTTAATAATAGATGAGGAATCCATAAATATAAAACTGTGGCTCCAACATTGACGTTAAGAGACTAAAGAGGAGCATCACACACGAGTAGATTCATCAGAGACGGTTTCTTACAGTTTTGCGTTCTGTATGTGTTTCTAGTGTTTATAAACGCTTCATTCCGCTCATTTTCACCGCATTTCAAGTATTCGCAAGTTATTTGTACATATCACTACCGTTGGTGAAAGGCCAGCTCATAGATTCAATCCCCGAACGTGAAACCATTTTTTTTAAGGGCCAGAAGTTTCGTTCAATTTATTCCCATTTTTTGTTTTTTTTTGTTTTAGTTTTGGCTCTACTTCATTCATGCATTCTATACCGAAACCCTCATCATTGAAATACCCTACTTTGTCATCTTCCCCTTTGGAAACAAATCATTCTTTCAACTCAATGAGAAGCGCTACAGGATCAAATACACGTCATCTGCCGTTAACAATTTCAAAGAACAGTTCTACGAGCTTGAGCTTGATGAATGGCAGTCAAAGAGAGGCAACACCAGATATCATCTCTTCATTTGATGAACTCAATTTGGCATTGGAGCCTTTGCGTCTTGATGCTCAACAGCAAGCTCATATCAACAATCCTGTACTGTTACATAAATGGACACACGATCATTCCATTGTCTGTGTTGCAGCCAGTCCCCAAAGAAAATTGTTATTTTGTGGTACTCAAGATTCCAAGATTTTAGTTTACGATCTTGTCACTTATCAACCAAAATGTGAACTCGATGCTCATGTAGGTGGCTCAGTGTTATGTCTGTTTGTTTCAGATAACGAAGGAATTCTAATCAGTGGTGGTTCAGATTCATTGATTAAGATTTGGGATATGGATTCTTTCAAAGAGACTCATACAATTTATACAATTATGGATATTGGAGATATTTTCAGTATAGCTTGGGTAGATAGTATGAAGACTGTGTTCATTGGTGCTCAAAATGCTTCTTTATCATATGTTCATTTGAATAAATCCCCAACTACAGATTGTAGTTCTATGCCTTCAAACAGATTTGACAGGTTTTTCGATTCAAAGGGGCCAGGTGGTAAGACTCCCGAAAAGAAAATGATTTATGACGACGTTGCTTCTAAGACTAGACTCATTGAAATTCCTGCTACTGATATCATTTATTACTCACATAATGGTTACATCTATGCTATGGAAACTTTCAGTATATCTTCAGAAAATGAGGAAAATCATTTATTCAATTCAGACATCATATCAAACTCTGGTTTCACTGATGTCTTACTCTCAGCTGGTGGTGACGGAATGGTCAAATTATGGGGTTTGTCCTTAAGCCAAGACGATACTGATGCTACTAAAGCTAAAGTTAATGTCAAACATTTGCATACATTAGATAACGAAGACAGTGTCTTGTCCATAACTAGATCAGGATTATTCTTATACTGTGGTTTAACAGGCGGTAGAGTCAATGTCTGGGACTTATCAACATTACAACAAATCAGATCTTTTGAATCAGACGAAGGTGATATCGTTTCTCTTGCACTTTATGAAGATTGTCTTTTCAAAGGTACTAATCATGGTGTCACAAAATGGAAATCTAAAGGCGAACAGAAAACTACTTGGGTTGCCCATGATGGGTTTGCTCTTGCCGTTAAGACAATATCAATGGATAATAGCCAATTTTTAATTACCGCAGGTATGGATCATTCTCTTGCATTTTGGAATATTGATTGCTTGAAATCAAAGAATACTGGCTCAGAATTAGCGAATGATGAACAGTCAGAGAATTATTCTTCAGATAGATTACTTCAAGTACTAGATAAACTAGTCTCTTACAAGACAGTCTCTAAAAATCCAGAACTTTTCATCGATGAATCAAGGTCATGTGCACATTTCCTTAGATATTTGTTGAAAAACTTGGGTGCAGCATCATCAATGTTATTACCTATAACTGATGGTAACCCAGTTGTATATGGTTGCTTCAAAGCTAACAAGAGAGACGCGTCAACAAAACCAGCTAGAGTTATGTGGTATGGACATTATGATGTTATCGAAGTCAACGATCAAGAGAATTCTTGGTCAAGTGATCCTTTTAAATTATCTGCTATTAATGGCTACTTATATGGAAGGGGTGTAACAGATAACAAAGGTCCATTAGTAGCTGCTATTTATGCAGTTGCTGAATTATACAAAGAAAATGAATTGACTAATGATGTTGTATTTTTAATTGAAGGTGAAGAAGAATGTGGTTCTTTTGGTTTCCAAGATATTGTCACTAAGAATAAAGATTTAATTGGCGATATTGATTGGGTCTTATTGAGTAACTCATATTGGTTGGATGATGAGATCCCATGTTTAAATTACGGTTTACGTGGTGTTATCTCTGCAAGTGTTGAAGTATGGTCTGATAAACCAGATAGACATTCTGGTGTTGATGGTGGTATTTCAAGAGAACCAGTCATTGATCTTATCAATTTACTTTCTAAATTAACAGATGAACAAGGGAAAGTCAAGATACCTGGATTTTATGAACCTGTCAATGCCGTCAAAGATGTTGAAAGAGAACTTTACGAACAAATTATTGCCAAAGCTAATATCGATTTATCCATTGATGAGTTAATGGCAAAATGGAGAAACCCTTCATTGACTATTCATAAGGTCAATGTATCTGGTCCAGGTAATAGTACTGTTATTCCCCAAGTTGCCACTGCTGCATTATCAATGCGTATTGTTCCAAATCAAAACATTGAAGAAGTTAAGGAATCCTTATTCAACTTCTTGAATGAAAATTTCGATTTACTGAAAACTGATAACCATTTAGACATCAAGATTGTCCACGAAGCTGAACCATGGTTAGGTGATCCAACAAATAAAGCTTACCAAGTATTATTCCAAAGTGTTTCAGAAGAGTGGAAAATAGAACCATTATATATAAGAGAAGGTGGTTCTATTCCATCCGTTAGATTTCTTGAAAAATGTTTCAATGCCCCAGCTGCTCATTTACCTTGTGGTCAAAGTAGTGATAATGCACATTTGAATAATGAAAGATTAAGAGTTATTAATCTCTTCAAGACAAAGAGTATCTTGAAGAATACATTCAAGAATTTAAATTGATTCAACAAATCATCAAGCATATTAATTAATTAAAGGTGTATATAGTATATATAGTTTATAGATAATCAATTCTAATCAATATTCCACATATGTCTCATTGGCTTGTTAGTACCTTTACCTAATGTACGATCTGCATTTCTAATACAACCACGAACGTACCTAGTGGCATTACCAGTTGCGACATCTAAATCATTACCTTTAGCCAAATCACAGGCAATGGCTGACGCCAATGTACAACCAGTGCCATGTGTGTTTTGTGACTTCATTTTAAAATCCTTGAATAGTGTACACTTCTTGGTCAAACTGTCATAAAGCATATCTATTATATACAAATCGGTATCAGGATGTCTAGATATTTGGAATTGTTCATCAAACGCTAAATGTCCACCTTTGACCAATACTGCACGGCACTTCAATCTTTCCTGTAACGTTTTGGCTAGTATCTCTAAACCGTCTATCGATTGAGGTGGTGGTGCATCAGAGATGCGATCGCTAGGGTTTGTCATTTTGAAAATTAGTGTTGCTTCATCATAATTTGGTGTGATTATCGTGGCTAAAGGGAATAATTTATCAATACAATTTATAAGATTTTTATGGATCGAACTCAAACCCATAAGATCAAATCCTGATGTGGAACTAACAACTGGATCAATTACCAAAGGTTTTCCATATTTCGTAAGTATCTCTGGCAATATACTGATGGCTTCAGATGTTAACATACCAGTCTTCATAGCATCAATTTCTATATCAGACAGATCAGCCTCTAGTAATTGACGAAGTGTATCTGCATCTGTAACATACTTGGATTTCACCCCGGTGGTATTCTGAACAGTTAATGCTGTAATCGAAGTAAGACCATAGCAGCCAAGTGCTGTGATTGTCTTTAAATCAGCTTCAATCCCTGCTCCTCCGCTGTTATCTGAGCCGGCTATCGTCAGCACTGTAGGCAATCTATGTGTTTTGTTTGTAAGTTCATTGGGTTTGATTTCAGACTCAATGCTAACACGAGTCGTCTGCGCAAAGGTATACGAACTCTCTGGTAAGTCCAACATTGTTCAATGGAGGCTATGACAGCTGAATAGAAGTGAAAAGATTACGATAGTTCAAGAAAAGTATCTCTCCACAACTCAAGAAATACATCTCGAATTTTTCAAAATTATATTACGATGTACTAAAAGACTTTGCAAATAGTGAATAATCGTTATTTCATTAATTATATATGTATCTATACAGGTCAAGAGTCTATATATGAAGGAATATCAGAATACAGCCTTTTCCTCTTCGATGAAACAGTCTAAACCCATAAATGCTTCATTGAGAGATCTCTTAAAGTAATGTTCAATTTTGTAACCACAAGCAGAGTACTTAGCATCTGCCACTAACTTAGTGAAATGGGGATCTTGATAGCTTTTGCTGAGATCAAATGGAGGAGTGAGCATTCTGTCACCATTGAACGGCGTAAATGGTATAGGTTCTTCCTCTTCTTCTTCCATTTGTGAAGCCAACCCACCATCGTTAAGCGCTTGTTTCTGTAGTTCATATTTCCTTTCCAGTTCTTCTAATTGCTTACGATGTGATGATGATTTCTTCAACATTGAAGATCTGACATTCGATATGATTTGATTCGGATCGATTGAAGTACCTGAATTTTGTAATTGGTTTATCATTTCCATCTTTGATAAATTCTTTATATTTTCTTCCTCCTTTTGAATTTCTTTATTAAGCTTCTTACGTTCACGTTTGAACTGTCTTTCTATATTCTGTATTTTGATGTATCTTTCGTATTCCAAATCTCTACGAGAATTGTTGACATCTATAGTTTGCTTATGCAATATACTGTACTCTTTGATCTTATTTTCTGTAGCTTCAACGTCAACCCTGTTTACAAGGTTACTTACTATTTCTTCGATCTCCTCAAGATACTTATTGTAAGCTTCCAAGTCTCCATTGAAATCTTGTTCCTTTTCGTTGTAAATTGAAACAACTCTTTTCCTCACATCACATTCCATTTCAACTTCTAAATCATCAAAAATCTGAGATTTGAACTTATTCTTCCTAAGAATCTTCCCACAGTTTGGATATGGACATTGAGATGGACCTAATGAGAATATACGATCTACACAAGCATCACAGATCTTGTGGTAGCATTCTGGATTGATTTTGAATTGAAGTGAAGGCGTAAGATATTTATCTGTTTTACAGACAGGACACAGATCCTTCGGCACATTATTCCAATCCAGCTCAACCATCTGATACGTCAATGCTTCTTCCCGCTCTGGCAGATGATGTTTATCAGAGTGATACGAAAGATTAGTAAAATATAAATATGGAATAGCTTGCTTCCTAATTTATTTCATGCTTTCTGAGATCATTAATTTTTTTTTTTTTTTTTTTAAGTTAAT